>JBCHJU010106549.1:0-16668 GCA_039654505.1 Plocamopherus imperialis | reverse complement strand
ACGTTTGTACACGCGAGTTCTAGCGACATGTGAGGCTTGATCTAGTTCTGGAAATGATAGCCTAGCCCACAAGTAGGTTGCCTCTTTATGATGAAACGGAACTAGATCATGGTACATCTGGCGGTTCTCATTTTCACGGCATCCGGCGCCGAGGATGAAAAGGACATGTATTAATCGCTGATCGACGCTAGCTCTTTCCAGCAGCTGCGGACCAATGGTACCGTGGTACCGTGGACAATCTTTCAAGGCTGTCGCTGCCGCGGGAAAATAGTGGATCCGCGGAAGTCTTCCGGCGGGTCAAAATGGGCCTCACCTGGCAGAAACTAAACGAAACAAACTCCGTTGTCAATAAATCGTTATACCGCGTTTTCAACCAAAATCGGCGAAAGTGCCGACCAAAATTTCATTTCCGGAAAAAACGTCAACCCTGCACTCCTCATAAACTCCTAGTGACTGACTCATTTCTTTTTCTTTCTTCTTCATACAAGTTTACAATTTGTTTTCACTTACCCTGACTTTTTAATTGTTATCACTACTCTGTAAACCACTCTGAAACTCAACAATGATTAGTGTCTTGCCTAATTAGTCATGTTATTTATTGTTTTCTATCATGCCCTTTTAAGGCATATTCATTATTCATCAATAAGAGCTAGTCATAATAGCATTAAAGTCAAAATGCAATTGAGATCATTACTTGATTTAAACTTATCTGTTGGTCCTGTTTCATACAATTTTACTATGTTTTATTTGTTTTCATTCTTAATTTTACAATCTACAACCTTTTCAGTAAATGCAATACTTTTGTAGAGCAAAAATGAATTGCATTGTGCGATTCAGTATTACTGTACCAACTTTAATCAACAAAATGACCTCTAAAAATTTTGCCTTGGTGCCCTGGAAAATTGCCTCGGTGCCCTCTGATTTTTTGCCCCCAACGAGGCAATTTTTGCTTACCCTCCTGGAAACCTAATTCAAGCCCTGAATCTACCAGTCTTTCTTTCTGTCTACCAGTCTGTCTGTCTGCTTGCCTACTTGTTTGTCAGTCTGTCTGTGTCTAACTATCTATCCATCAGTCTATCTGTCCGCTTGCCTGCTTGGTCGATCAATGTGTATATATATGTAGACCCATATGTGTGTAGGCCTATGTGTGTATTGATCTCACTTGTAACGTCGTGTTTGCCAAATGTAGTTTTAAAATAATTTAACTAGTTTAATTCTTGTTTCTAGTTCTGTTCTAGTTCTAGAACAAATTAGAAATATTGCACAAGACAGAGAAGAATGGTTTGCCCTCAGCCGAGAGATTCGGAGAACGGCCAAAGCTGCAAAGTCCGATGACCCCGACAGCGAAAGGCAATTAGTCAAGTCAAGTCAATTCTTGTTTCAAACATTAGTAAATCTCTCTGGCAATGTTAAATTCAAATGTTTCTTCAAGTACCACTTATCACTTTTTAATAGCATCTGCACATGCTTTTTCTTTGCTTCAGTTAGTGCAACCTGAAGTGTCAGAGTTTCTGAAAAAGCTTCGCCAAAAAGTGCTCGTGGGTTTAGTGGGTGGCTCTGATCTGAAAAAGATATCAGAGCAACTTGGAGCCTCCGGTGATAGCTGCTGTAAGTTTTTGCACCTTTTACTTTTATGTTGAATCTTCTTGTTATGTTGTGTGCCCAGATCTCAGGCTTTTCAGTGAGTTGTTTCTTCTTTTCAAATTGTTATTGACTGTGGAGTTGCTTTGTTTTGCTAGGAATCAACAGGTTGTGGGTTGGATCTCAAAGGGTGTCCCAATTTCTTTTTTTTTTTCTTCTGAAAATCAAGATTTGTTGTCATTGAGACAGACAATAAACTAAAAGGCCTCATGTGCATGGAAAACAGTCAAAGATCCCTTGATAGTTTAGTTGCCCAAAAAACCTAAGGTTACTCATAATGATGGACACTGTAAATCAGATCAACAAGAAGTCGAATTGTTGATAAAACATTTGAAAAAGCTTTCAGAGCTATCTATTGCTGAATGTGTCATTCATCCTTGTTTCATTAAATTATGCTCTATAACAAAAAATCCTCGAATTATTTTATAACAGAAAACAAATTTTATACATGTACTTTATTTATCTAAAATAAATTGTTTTGCATTTTGTTTTAGTGATGGATAGATTTGACTATGTCTTTGCTGAAAATGGACTTGTCGCCTTCAAAGGGTCAACACAAATTGGTCAGCAGGTGAATGATTATTTTTGTCCCGATCTTCTTTGTTTAAAACAAAATACTGTGCAGCCCACTTCTAGTTAGTTACACATATCTTATAATGAGGAAATTTGTCTTTAGGTTTTTTGACAGAAATCCGAGCGTCAGCCGCAGCGCAGCGCCGCCAACGGAGGTAATTAGTGTAAATAACATAAGTTACCTTGCAGAAGGGTTAAACGCCAATGAACTGTGGTTTTTGGAACGGACCATGCAAGCGGTCACCCATCTAAACAGTGACCATGGTCAACACTGTTTGACTCGATTCATTGTTGATTTGTGCTCACCCCTAAGCTACCGACATTCTAGATTACACAGCGACATACTGGTTATACCTCAAAGCCCCATTTTTTCCCTTATAATGTATATATCATTCATTAGTAATGAAATCATTGATGTTGAGACATGGAATTTGATGATTCTGCCTATAGGGACATCCTGACTTGGTCAGAATCAACAATATAGGGCCAAAATATGGAAAACCCTTACTTGTGGACCAATAAAATTCAATTCACAAAGGCTGCCAGAGACTCCTGGGCTTTAAAATCTGTTTGAGATGCCCAGTGACACTCTCCCGAGTGCTGCAAAGCTAGGCAATTAAGTCAATATTGATAAAACTATAAAAATCACCAAAGAAATATCGATTCATGCTATCCTCGTCAAGGTGGGACTTTATCCAAGTTGGATGGCGAGGATGGAAAAGTCACCCCTTCCTCTGGATTGGTTTCAAGAAAAGAAGCTCAGGCAGCCATTGAAATGCTGAATCAAAGCGCTTTGCCCAGCTACTCATAGACAGCCTTGCACTCTTGGATGTGATTGACCAAGCTGAGGGCAAGATTTATGAAGTTGCTCATAGCAGGCATAGTCAAAGATCAAAGAGTTTTTCAAGTCAGCAAACTAGAACCACCAACTAGCTCCAACCTCTGACCACGGCCCTTTTTAGGGCCTCACATTATTTATGAATGTCCTTGCTTCATGCCTATGTATTGTAGTCTTTCTGACATTATTTTTTCTTCATTTTTTGTATTGACTGGATGTACATGTATTAATATAGCGACATTCGGTTATAGCAACCTAATGTTATTGGGCCCGGTGATATTATAACTAGGTTGCACTGTAACTTTCAGGTTTGGGTTTTCTTCAATCAATGAGGGTCTCATTTATTGCTACATATTTTGGTTTCAGACCATAGTATAGCTTAAGTACAAATATATCGGGTGGGTTAAAAAATGGTGTAGTACAGGAATTTGGACAGCTATAATGTGTAAACTATGACACAAAAATTATTGAAAATTTCACAAGAATCCATTGAGTGGATTTTAATAATCCACTTTTAATTAAAATTGGTTTGAAAAATAAATATCAAAATGAAATGTGTCAAATGTTCTTACTGTTTATGTACTCTTAATGTTAATTCTTGAAGTGACATGAAACATAAAGTCACTATGACGATTTCATCTTTTAGGCTGAAGACCGTGTTGATTCTCAATTTAGATCTAGGACTGGATCTAGATCTAAATCTAAATGTAGAGTGTAGATCCAAAGCTATAGGTACTGGCATAGACCTACGATTCAGGTTAGATCTTTGAAGAATGTGAATCTATCAGGTGCGACAAAATATTTAATTCAAATTCACTTTATAAAAATGGATTAAAAGATGGTAAATTCTGTTTATAATTGATCTTTTCCCAGTAGAAATGCTCTATGACAGTCATCTGTTCTCTTTAAAAATAGTTCTGTGTATCAAAGTGCTAATGTGTCATTAGATTTTGGGTCTATCAATCATCAGTCTAGCCATGAGCCAGTCAGCACAGGAAATCTTTCAATATTTGGTCCATTGATAGCATGGCACTTAAAATTCAATCACTTCTTCATACCTTTATGGATTTATGTCATAATTGTCACACTAACGTAAAAATATTTTTTCTAGATTTATGGCAAATTTCAATGTACTCCTTAAACTGGATGGGGGAGTGTGGGGCATCAAAGTTCCTACGCCATTTTTTTTAACCCACCTGATATAGACATGTAAAAAAATTAATGAATAAGATGCCAGACCCAAGATCATAGTTTATGGTTGATGGTGTATGTTTCTTGCTATTGTCAGCTTTAAAAGTATGTTCATAAAGTTCAACTATTAAATGTTCTTTCACTCTGTTGTCCCAAGGCAGAATGATGTGTCTTACTGATAAGGAATTTATATACTTTATGATTTATTACCCTTGTCTTGCCCATACTTTCTTGAGCAAAGGGAATGCAGATAGCTAAACAGGAAAAAAAGCCTTCGTCATCATCATCAGTGTACTGACTTATTCCAGCCATGCTATTTGACAAAAGGGTAAAAAAATGAGAGTGGGTGAGGGTGAATCAACCAGTGTTTAACAATGAGTATGCCTATGCTGAAATTCCTTTTATGCTGAAGCATTTAACTATCAATGAAAGACCAGGTTAATTTGAAACCAATATTCCTTTCCAGGACATCTCAAAACATGTTGGGGATGAAAATTTGCAAGAGCTCATCAATTTTGCCCTTGGATATATGTCAAACCTGAAGCTTCCATGTAAAAGGTAAGTCATGTTTGTTTTTGTATTGTTCCATCTAAACAGCCATCTCATTTTAACCAGAATAGAAGCACAGAAATTTTGACTTGGCACTGTTAAACTGTGTTACTTACTTATCCTAATTAATTAATTGTTCTAGTTTGTTTTTGTTTGTTTTTTTGGTGGCTCCAAGGCATTTTACATACACCATTTTGAGTTAATCATACACAAACTGGTGATGTCATTATTTTTTGTCAATAGCTTTTATTTCAGTTTCAGTTAATTCAAGAGTTACATGCATTATCAGCTTTCCAAATTGTGCTTCATTTGGGGGGAAATAAAAAAGAAAATTTCAGAATTTGATTTTCCCCCTTCCACTTTTGTATAATCAAAGTCAACCCTTCCTTCTTTTAACCATTTTCCAGAGGGACCTTTATCGAATTTCGAAGCTCTATGATAAACATTTGTCCTGTAGGAAGAAGTTGTTCTCAGAAAGAACGAGATGAATTTTCAGCATTTGACAAGGTACTTTTATCGATCATTTCAGTTTATTCAAAACTTTCATATACTTGTAAATGATTGTGGTATCCATCATATTGTTTGTTCAACTCACAGGAGCAACAGATTTAGTTATAAGGATCTATAATTGGTGGAATGCAAGTTTGCATCAGGACCAACTCCTCATAATCAGGTCCACACCAGCTTGTGGGTTTGAAGACTTCTTGAGACTGTATAAAATGTTTCACTTCTTACGCAGCAGACAAAAAGTTTGAAGCTTAAATGGCTAGACTTAAAAAATGCATAGAAAATAGTCAAAATATCTGTGAACAGTGTAGTTCTGGAGTTTTGCAGATGTAAGCCGAACATTTATTCAATGAATGTGTGTTGGACCCAGCTTCTCGCTTGATGAAAAAGGAGAGTTATGCATGTACTGGTAAATGATTAGTCAGATTATGTGTATTTTCGATTTTCTTATCTATTTATTTAGTGAGCTTAATTTGTGAATACCAATAAAGTTAATAAATACTAAGCTTACATATGAACAATAAATTTACTAAGGGACTAATTTGATGTTGTGAAAAGGCTTTGATTAATCAGCCAAAGATTTATTAAATGTCAGACAAAGGCTAGCATCACTGTGTACCTAAGGAAAAGTAATCAATTTATATATATATATTCCAAGGAATTTTTTTGGGTTGAAAAAAAAAATAAAATTTTTAGCTTTTAATTTAATCTGAATTTGTGACTTTGAATGCTTGATTGTCAAATTTCTGCCTTTTGCATTGAAATGAAACTAAGAAGCATTGAAAAAACTTTGCACCCTCATCTGTGATTTTCTTCTATTTTTTTTTCTTTTCAAGGAACACAATGTACGCCAGACTTTTGTTGATGCATTAAAAAAGAAATTCCCTGATTCAGGACTACAGTTTGCAATTGGAGGCCAAATCAGCATAGATGTATTTCCTCATGGCTGGGACAAAACATACTCACTTCAATATTTGGAAAAGGACAATGTTCAAGCTATTCACTTTTTTGGAGATAAAACTGATAAGGTAATTTTCCAATTGTTAAAGCTGCTCTATTTGAGTGGTAACTTTCATCAAGGTCTCTCAGCACTTGATGATATAAAAGTTGTAAACTGACAAAATACATGACATGTGTACATGATATGAGGAATAGAGCTATAAGTGATGTAGATATACATGGGCTTTCTTGATTCTATAATTGCTACAACATGCACAAGATTTATCCTTCAATAGGCATAATTTGTACTGTCACATGCACTCCACAAACAACTTTTACACCCACCCCGCACCTCGGTAATGTAAACTTGTATTTGACTCTTTCCTTCACAACAGGGTGGAAATGATCATGAAATCTATGAAGATTCAAGAACAATTGGTCACAAAGTCACAGATCCTGACGATACCATGCGTCAGGTCAAAGAACTGATTCCTTTAGAATAAACTAAGCATTTGTTGTTTGATATTTAAATTCATGGGAATTTTTTTTTATTTTTGTTTGCTTTATAGTGTTCATTTCATACTCATTTCTTTCATGCCATTGACACCTTCTTTTCAACACTACATCAGATTTAAGTTGGTCAAATTCTATTTGAAATGTGTTTTTTTTTTTTTTCTTACTCTTTCTTTTTTCTTCTTTCTAAATGATGGGACGACAAATTCTTTCCTCTAGTGAATTGAATAAAGTAATTATATCAACTTAACTAACTGTGATTTTGATATGGGAAATGAATCGCTTTAATAGCCATACTTTGTAAAATCAATACAATTAATTCCAACAGGAATCATCTATAGTGTCAAATAAAATTTTAAAAGACATTCAGTGCACTCCACTTAACTCGACCTCGGTTAGCGTGACACTCCGGAGACTGCAACCATTTTTTGAGTCCCGACCAACATTCCTCTTTTTCTGTGTTGGAAAATCTCGCTCGAGATGACATGCTGACTCTGGTTACCACTACCAAATTCTCAGTGCACATAACCTTTTTTCTCCAACATGTCTCTCTGTCAGATAGTCATCTATCAGACGTAGAGATAAAAGAAAATATGAGATACCACCACCATGGAAACAAACTAACATTTTGATTAATCTATCGTGAGAAAAATTAAAAAAAAGACGAAACCAATAACATACTTATCAAGAAGAATTTCTTAACCTGATAGAACAATATTGAAACTTTCAAGAAATTTACACAGATGGATCGAAACAAGAAGAAAATACAGGAGCTGTTGTTTACTGTCCTAAAAACCCTGATAAATCTTGTCAGATGCGACTGAAAGATAACACCTCGATATTCAATGCTGAACTCCAGGTTCTAATGGTTTCTAATGGCCTTAGGCACTATGAACTGCAAAGATAACAACAAAAACTATGTTATCCATACCGATTCTTTATCGGCTCTGCAGGCACTTTTAAACCCTCCAGAGCCAACAAAATTGTTAACAAAATTATAAAAAGAATTGAAGTAATAGGTGGGAATTGCAGAAATTGCCTTGTCTGGATCCCTGGCCATGTAGGCATAAAGGGAAACGAAAAAGCTGACAGACTGACAAAGTCTGCACTATCACAAATCAAACATAACCTGCCAAAAGTGAAATTATCAAGGAAGGACGACACCATTATATACCAATTTTTAAAAATGTTATACAACCTTTTATCATATTTATCATATTTTCATCATAAACAATTCTAACAATCCTGTCATCTGATTGCTCCAACTAGAAAGCCCTGAGATCGCCCACTACTGATGTACTGGGCTATACTTCAAACAAACAAACAAACAAATATCTCCAATTTGTTGGACTTGCGATGCTATCTGGGCCACTAATTACTAATATCATGTAGCAACACTCTATATATATGCCTAGATCTAGTATGAATTATAATAAAGCTGTTGCTTAGGCATACACGATGTGCATACAATTGGAAAGGGGGAGGGGGAATGGAACGAGGTTCAAATCAGACATGGGGAGAGGCGAAAGATAGGCCTTCCACACGATCTGCTTAGTACGCGACGTGACAAGGCAAGCCTACAATTTGCAACTTTTGGTTAGGCTTTACTACACTACAATATTATACTGTAATAGGCCTACACACAATTAAACTCAAATTAAAACATGACACTTTCACATTGCTGGGCCTAATGAGTATCATTCGAATCGAACCTACAGCAAAACACAAATTAATGTTTCATTCAGGCATTTATACTAAACCTTTGTCCCGTTAATACCAAGTGCAGCTTGAGAGCGGTAGGGGAGGGGTGATGTGTGTTTCAATAAGTTTCATTCAATCTGACAGGGGTGTGACGAAAGACAACACGAAGACGTGGCATGATAATGATAGTCTCTGAATCTTAGAGGGTGAGCTGATGATAAAATTTCATCAATAATCTTCAATTAGAATAACTACAGTTAGACTAGACCTAAGCTAAGTTTGCCTAATATTCATATTATAAACCTGCTGTCATATTGCTATTGGACGCCAATCAACAGTCGACAAATGGCATGAATATTATGTCGCTCAAGCATTTGTCCTTATTCCGTTTTTGCTTCTACTTCTATGCAGTCAACCATTCACACATTTTCCTTCCTGTACCTGTTGTGCCTTTTGTGTCATCACAATCATTATGCCTACCATTCGAGGTAGCAACAAGGTTACTTTCTTTGAACTCCGCTTAGCGTGACATCCGCTAGTACGACCATTTTCCCATCACGCTAACCGGAGTGCATTGGCTTGGTCAGTAAAAACGCTCTTCTTTTCTTGGGCGAGGCAATTGGGTGCCACTGTCCTGGGTTCAAGTCTCAGTGGAAGCAAATTTTTCTTTCTTATTTTTCTATTAAAAATTCTTCCCTCTGTGTTTGTAATTACTCTCTATGGAGCTCATGGAAATTGTCTAGATCTAATTCTACTGTGTCAGATCTATTTCATTGTTGTATTTCATACAGTGCCATAGAGATTTATTGAAAATAGTTATGTTATCTTGGTCTTTGGTGATTTTTGTAGATAGTTTTAGTTGAGAATGATTTATCAGTTGCTCTTTTAATTGGCAAAGAGCACAGTATGTAGGGAAAGAAATAATATTTGCCGCATTGTCTCTATTTTAATCAGATTTAAAAATTGGCAAGTCAGGCAAGTCAGAGATTTTTCCCTTTTGACAGTAATTGAAGCCAGTGGCAAACTCACACCATTGTTATTGAATGCAATAATTCAATTTATTTATTTTTTTTATCCCAGAAGCTATAGGCTGGTTCCCATAGCCTACAACAAACAAAAAGTATATATGTCACAATAATGGTATTTCATCATCAGTGAGTTGATATCATTGATACAACCATTGCATGCCACATTCATGTTCATTTATGCATGAAATGTAATGTAGGTTTAAGTTTAAGTAACACATAAATTTTAGTCTGAAATCCATCTACCTCTTTTTTGTTCATGCATGTTATTGCTACTTTCCAATCATTTTTAAGATTTGTTGTTTTGAATCCTGATATTTTAGATGCCTCAGTATCTCTTACTTAAATTTTGATTTATTTAGGCCTATTCCTTTCACTTTTATACTGCCAGAATGATGAATGCTTTAGCATTGTCTTGTCTTCCAAATACATCTATATTCACTTTGTTGTTTGAGTAGATGTGTCATTTTTGCAACAATATTCACACTAACACTACATTTATTTGTTTTTCTGCTTTATAAATGAGATTTATGGATGATGAATTTTATGGGGATGACTTGGGACGTAGAAATGTTGAATTTTATGTTTGCTTGGCCCGATTGAAGGTGAAGAGTACATAGAGGCCTAAAGAATTGCCTGTGCACACTTCTGTGCTTGGCTAACTTTACACTATCAACCTCCAGAATGCTGAAAGTGTCTGTCATTGTGTACATCAGGCTAACAGTCAGAGAAAATCAGATGTTATTTTTGTTATTGATTATGAATCAACACGTTATTGTTGTAATTACAAATGTAATAAACATGTATATATTATTTAATGCGGGATGAAACTTATATTACATAAAATTGTGCCATGGCTATAATTGCATACCCCTTTGGCAATGGGATTGAACAATAAAAGAACCAAAATTATGTCTTTTTGTTTTTTCTTTATTGTTTTATTTCATAGAATGGTGGATGGGCTGTTTCAAAACTGTGAAACATGGTATTATTTAATTTACTCTACATTGATTCGATTTAAATAAGTTATGTTACATTTGTTTGCATGACGCTTTGGTGAAAGCTCATAGCAAATGATCACAGTGTGACGGGTCAGGTCAGAATGTGTTTTAAGATAAGTTAACTACTGTTGTAACAACTTATGTTAAATCTCTGATCATACACCTTGCATTTCAGAAACTGAAAGAATGATATTTCAAAGATCTAAGTTTATACTATACATGCACTCTCAACTTCATGGACCTAGGTAAATCAGATGTTGAGAGGTAAACTCTGTGAGACAGATAATGCAGATTTATCTTTATTTTTTTCATTTTGATTCTCCCATCACTGTGATTCCTAGTCTAGTGACTGGCAGTCGTAACAGCGGTAGTAATTTGAAAAATCACATCTGTAATCCTGTTGAAGATTGGCTGTAGGCTTCATGTCCAATTTGCACAACACAATGACACATGGACCATACATTTAAACTTAAACTTACATCATATTGGGAAAATATTACTGAGAATAATTTTTTACAAGAAGTACAAGCATTAGAATAAATAATTTCGTTGAAGCAGCCTTTCGAAAAGGATAAATGTCAAGAAATAAAGAAACTATTGAGCATGATTGTCAGAGATTTGCATGCACCACTGTGTAAATTAAATTGTTCAATGAATATTGTGCAAATATACTCAACTGAATAAAATAAAATATATATGCAGGCTACTTAATTTAAAATTAAAAGACAAGATTAAGATAAGATGCATGTATATAGTTTATTGAAATTGTATGAATACATCATTCCAATACATGTTGGGTGCAAAAAAAAACCTAGCTGAAATTTGAATTTAAGGCACTCAATTTATCTTTGATTAACATCAATCCCAAAAGGAATTAATACCAGACTTTGTCAATTCAATCCCTAAACATGTATAGTATTGAATTCATATTCATCACAAGAAAGTGAAATGGTAAGAGTTTTAACAATACTTTTATGAAAATCTCAAGCCGGTAAATGTTTGTACCTTTGTCTCTGAGTCTTACTAAATTACAAAGATCACACACCACATGTCATCATAAGTCGCTGATTTTGATCCATTCACTCTTTCTATTAGTCCATCTTTTAAATACTTTGAGAGATTTAAGTCTTTGTAAATTATGTGACATTATGGTCCCTGTTCTGATGTGAAATTCCAAAGCCATATTTTGATTTGATCTGTACATTGAATTTCCCTGGTTTGTCCGGGCTGGATGAAATTGCATCTTCAACTAAATGGATGTTATCAGTAATGACTTGACATTTTGAGATTTGCAACTGCCTGTTAATCAAAGTGAAAGTCGTTTTCATGCATTTTCATCTTAGTCCTACTGATCATGGAAACAATTCTAATAGGAAAATGGTCTAAATTAACAAGAGCCATTCCAGCACAGTTTTAGGCAGCTAAATTGTTGTCTTATCATACAAGGACCTAGTTTAGTGTTCTAGATCTAAATAATATAATTCAGGTATTGGCATCTTCACCTATGAATTCAATGTATGTCAAATCAGAGCTAAAGCAGCTAGTGGAACAGGAATACAAAATGATCCTCAAAAATACATAAAGATGTACTTGGGTAAAATTTGATATGAGTATGAGATCTTCTTAGTCAATAGAATGAAACCTTTTGTTGTTCCACTATCCTGTGATGGATATAAATTACAAATGAAACTTTTCACACATTTTGAAAATAAACTACAAAAGATTTGTGTGAATCATTGTTGGGAACAACTGGAATCAAAGCAAGTCATGGTGTCTCAAAGCTCAACGTGGCCTTTTTTTTTTTCTCACATCCTTTACAATTAAACTTGGTTATAACAAGAACCCTCGCTCCATGCCAAAGGTCTCATCATTCCCGATCTCAAGGGAAACAATCAAATTATCATAACATACCAGAGTTTGATGTACACGTATTATTTTTTGTATAATAAATACTCATATTATATATATATATATATGTATATATACTACTAATACTGATTGTTGGTATAGACCTAAATGGGCCTATTGTACTGTACACACACACACATTATCAATTATGGGAACTTGTGTTTTTTGTTAGGCCATCATGGTGCATGTACCTTGTCCAACTCTACGACTTTATCATGAATGTGTGATGTGATGTGTGTGTAGATAACTGTGTGTGTTACTTGAAAATTGTGCATTAATTACAATATCAGACACATCATTTCAAGTTCTCGTTTCTCCCAGTCTCTTGGTTGCTTAGTGTCGTTAAAACAGATCTTTTCCAACACATAAACTACACGACAATGGAGATTTAAAAAACATGTCATGTGGTCTCATTATTACCTTGCTCTAGGTTACATGTATCGCCAAAACTGTTAAACATGAAGCACCTTGGTAAATATTAAATTTATTTTTTTATTAATTTCAAAATAATTTTACTTCCATGAAATTTGAAATATGGAGTTAAAACATACACGTAATTTGAAAGCTATTAAGAACATTCTGTATGTTTTTAACTCCCCCCTGACACTTCGTGCTGCAATTGTCTTAGTTGATGAGTGCCACCCAGGCACAAAGCAATTCACAAATTTTTTCTCATAGAATGCATGCTGTTGCTGTCATAGTAGGGGCTGCTCAAAGAAACAGGAGAGGACTTCCCCAGGACTTGATGTCTAAAAAAACTAACCAAGTGCTTTCAATACTTTCATGTAGAATGGGGGATCTTGTGAGGCTAAAATAGACAGAGAGACCAACGAGACGTTGCTTTCCTTTCGACTGCATGCTGGCCTTGATCCATGAGAGACAGACCGTCACAACCAGAACTGCTAAACATGTACAACCAATTACAATTGACGTGCAGGAACACACAAATAATATGTGTCGTGTAGTTCAAAAAGACCAATTCCTCGCGGATGTGCCTCTGAAATTGCATTCACTCAAATGGTCGCAAAAATTATTTCCTCATTTGACTTTCCCATTATCAATCGTGCAAAGTGCATGTGCTATCCTCCACAAAAAATTGCTCAAAACAAAAAAAGATACATATATGTATTTTTAAAGGACCAGAGGTCAGTCAATTCATCGTGCAGCTTGGTGAACATTTGAATGCATTCAACACTTCCGTTTAGATTCCCCTAATCACTAATCCCCTAAACAAAATATCGGCGGCCCCAACGAACCTTACCTTTGCGTACTCTGATTGGTAGTTCCTAATTCCCCACTCAGAAGGAACTAAAAAAGCAAGGAGGCATTGTAAAGTTACTTAAGTGTGTGGACAGAAAAAAAAAGAAACAAAAAAAAAAAAAAAAAAGAAAGAAAAGAAAACCCAGACGCCTGCTAAAATCAAGCCAACCATCTCTATGGCAACCTGGTGGTGCCCCACTAGACCTAGTAAAACTTATCTTTGCGTGGGTAAATGCTTTATGATCATATATTCCAAGTCTCCTGGCTTGACTAAATACAATGTACAAAATAAACGTCTGAATCAAGATGTTAGCTGATGTTTGTTTTGTGTTTTTAAAGGGGTTCTTGCGTCTTCATAAAAAAAAAAAAATTAGGTGGGAGGAACCATACCTCATACTATACTCATACATGAGTTTTGATTTCATACAACATTGGGCAATGTCTAAAAAAAAAAAAAAAAAAATCACAAGAAAACAAACCAAGAAACACAAATCTGTTTTCACTTATATTATATAGTTTGTTTATTCATTAAACAACATAAAACATTCCAAGGCTCTGTCTTTAATAACAACGTCATGGTGATTTTTTGAAAATACCCCCGAAATGGCTAGTCTGAGGTGACACCAGGTCAAAAATGGATGTGATTAATGGGGAAACATGGAAAATAGGGTTCCTTAAAACCTACCCCAAGCCTGTGTAGTAGTGGGGTCTTGCAGCAGAGTGCAAAGAATGACAACCACAGCTTGCCTATCATGCATGTACAGTGAGAGTTGACTAATGATGGATCTCATACTCCAAGTTAAGGGTTGCGGCAAAGGATAAGTTTTCCATAGAAAATTCTTTTTCAGCAACAAGCATAGAGAACTAAATGGCTATTCAATCTTGGGGGAAGGATAAGAATTTAAATTTAATGATGCCCCACAGTCAATTCGATCCTACTAAAAATACTCAATTCGGTATCATACACCCCAACAACTTCTTGTACCCCAGACTTATTGACAAGTTCATTACTTTGAATTTAAGTAGAAGAGGCAAATATCAGAGAGGAAAGGAGTGTGGCTGGGCACCTATTCTCCCTTTAGAATACAAGCCCTGGCGTAGCAATAACATTACTACTAGATCGTCAATTCTGATGGAAAAGGCCATTACAGTCCATAAGGAAGCTGCAAGGCTGGGGTGCTTCCATCTTAAAGCAAGAATCCTCACATTGATTCGTGGAATGTCAGGGCCGTTTATGAGAATGGGAAGACAGTAGGTCAACATGACTTGAGACATGCAGAAATACTGCCTGATATACATGTAGGCCTACTGAGAATCAGTGAAATCTCCTGAAGCTATGCCACTCAATGCCAGACATAAGAAAGCACCAGGCACCACTGGCAGGCAAATATTGCTTTGAAACCCTAAGGGGGTCCAGAAAAAAACAGAGAAGATGCTTGGAGCAAGACAAGAAAGAGCTGGACAGACAATGGGTAAAGGTGTCCCCGGAAAGACAAAAATGGAAGTCCCTCGTTTGTGGCCTAAACACTGAGATGGGTGAAGGGCAATGGTGAGGTCTCCCTTTCAAAGAAAAAAAAAACCCAAAAAAAACCAACAACAAAAAGAAGTTTTGGTACAAGTACAAAATGCGAAGTCGTTGGATTATGGGTGTATATCAATTGATTTTCTCAACCTGAAAACTGAAATGTTTTGAAAAACTTAAACTTCAGTTTGTTCACATAGTGCATTGTTAAAATACAGAATTAATGCAAAAAGATATGTAAACAATATTTAACAACATGCACTTCATAATATATGCCCTAAAACTGATACTAAATTTCTTTTTCCTTGAAACAAAGGAGCGCGGGGTCTTGTCTTATACTAATATACCTCCTCAACATTCTACATCATCATAATTATAATCTTCCTCTTTTTTCTAAAAAACAGAATTATTCACTTAAAAGGCAGTCCTCATACATGCCCCCACATAGCATAACATTATGCAATTAATTAAAATATAAATGTATCAATATGTGCATTTATCTTATTTTTAATGAAAACTACCAATAGATCATGGCTCACTTTAAATGTAAGATGTACTCATTCATGAGGGTTGTGAGACAGCCATCAACATGAACACAGTCAACAAAATAGCAATTAACTATACTTAGGTGAAAGTGAGACTCTAGGTAGGCACCACGCCGCCATGCAATTTTGATTTCAAAGGGCTCAATGAGCTGGGGTGAGTAAAGGTGTAATGTGTAAATAAGTATCAGGTACATAATTGATGCACAATTTATATTTTCATTTTCCGAAGTCGTACAATTTACACAAAAGACATCAATGACAATATGCTTACAAAAATTTGACCAAAAATGTTTAAAATTGAACCTGAGACTGAGAAAAGAGTACAATATTCTTCAAAGGTGGATGAATGCCATGACAAACCTATGGAACAAGGCACAAGCAGATACTTCATACAGTATTTAGCAAAATGAATTGCAAAACAGCTGTGCTAAATAAGGATATATTGTAACAGTAACAGTAACATATGTTGAAGTTGAAATTGACACAAAATTACAACATCAATTTATATTAACATGTACATGTATATGGTAGATATTATGCATAAAAACCCATATACATAAACCTTTCTTGAGAAGGCTTTACATCTGCAAAAAATGGCCTCTACATTGAAAATAATGTGAAATGTATTTAATTACATTGTCTAAAAAAAACTTTTATACTAAAAGTACAAGACCCACATATAAAAATAGTGAAATTCACTGCATGAATTATCTTGGCAATATATAAGCATAAACAATCTAGCATTTTAAAATCAAATTTCTTGGTTCTTACAAGTTCAGGTAGTTGACAATAATGAGAACTAGGCAAATTTCTTCTTTTTTTTTCTTTTTTCAATCAATCAAAAGGAAACAAAAAAACAACAAAAAACAAACAAAAAAACAAAAAAAAAAAAAAAAAAAAAACAAAAACAAAAACAAAAAAAAAAAACAACAACATCATTAAGAGGAGACTAGTT
>JBCHJU010106438.1:0-10704 GCA_039654505.1 Plocamopherus imperialis | reverse complement strand
ATAATGTAGTTACATGTATTCATATATATATATATATATATATATATATATATATATATAATTATTATAATTTATAATGTCGGTGAAAAACCCATAAGGGTTTACCATTTTCTTGATTTGTATTTTGTTTTGTTTTTTATTGAAAACCGACAATAAAGAAATTTTTGAATTGAATTGAATTGAAAGCATGGACTGAGCTCATGCTGTGAACATCGGGTGAAGGTTTGTCAAATGCACTGCTCCGGGCGACTTCTTGGCATCGCCTGGCAGTGCATGTACCATATCACAAACGAAGATGTCCTAGCCCAGGCCGGTGTGCCAAGCTTGTTCGCCACCCTGAAACAGACGGCTAGTATGAATAATGGCTAGTCGCGTCTGCCCCATTCAAAGGCCATTTTGTAAGAAGAACTTGGCATAGGAGGACAACTCACTGGGTTTGCACGCTGATCAATGGTTGTCTGGTCACCCTATTATGGGACATGTTCTTAAAATCCTCTGAAAGCAATCCACAGACTCTGTAATAATGACAATGCATTGAGTCACGTTCTTCTGGAGGACTGAATTATAAAGTATCAACCCCAAGCCTTTACACAAAAACTACAAGAGCACTGTGGCTTCAAAAGCTTATTCTTGTCCTCAGTCCATCAATAAAACAATCGTAGCAATTCGTTCCTTGTCCATTGAGGAGAAAGTCCTTTTTTATCAATTGTCCTCAGGAAAGTTGCAAGCAGCCAGTCTCAAAATTGATCGAAAATGGAAAACACTTTTACACCAATTCTACCGAGGGACGGGCTTGGATCGCAAAATTCCACGTGACCTTGGATTATACAAATAAGAATTAGGAGGATGTCCTCAATTTGAAGATCAAAGGGCAAGTACATGATATATCACCTGTCAAAATGATAAGATCTCATGAAATCTGTTGAGAGAAGTCAACCAAAGACGACGTAAAAATTTGAGGGTTTCAAGTTTCAAGGATTTAAAACTTTCAGTATAATTGGGATTGGCAGTTAGTTGGCTGAGATAAGAAGAATAAAGCAACATTATGTGAGAAAAGTAAAAGAAAAAAAAAAGAATCAACTTAGCAATGCCCCTTATTGGTGGAATTGTGCAAACCATTTACTAAGAATCAAACAGAAATTCCCATATGTGATGGGGGAACAAGGATTCATTTCACTTATTGGGATAGATAACGGCTCAAAAACATTGAAACTAAATTTAATCTCTAAGAAGGGATGAAAGAATGAGAAGAACATGCTTAAGGACATGTCTTTTTCACTAGTCTTATCAATCCACTTTAAAGTGATCTAATTTAATAAATTCCAAGCCATTATGTCTTTGATTTTCAACATCCCTGACTATGGCCAATCACAATATTGTATAATTTACCTGTACATGTATGACTATTTTCGAAAGACTGATAAACATACAGAAATAAAATATTGTTAAACGTCCAGTCAATTCTTATTGTTGGACTCTGCATTCTACTGTATTTAAAGAGATTGCAAACAGATGTGTTTGAAAATATGCAGAAACAGAAGATTTTCTGAGATTAGTCAGTCATTAGTATGACGAAAGAATTGCACAAAATGCCGATATCAAGAAATCTCAGCTTTCCTTACAAAGGGCGTTGATATACTGGGATATGCATGATAATCAATGATATGAAGCCATCCATCTCTGTCGTCACAGAGGCTTCAAATCTGTGCAGACTTATTGTGGTATACATAATATCATATAGTATACACTATAATCTATACATGTGTGACATCATCTCAGCTTTCCTTTAAACGGGCATGGATATACTGGGATGATAGACAGAATGCATCAAACCAAGTCAAAATATCTACCTGTCGTTTCACCAAAGATAATCTTGAATACAATGATGTAGGCATTTCTCAGTTTTCCTTAGAAAGGGCATGGATATACTGAGGTACTAGATATTACATAATACAAAATTTGATCAACAAAATCATAATTGATGTGCACTTTTCTGTGAAAGAGTATGTGTTCTTAGAAAAAAAATGTTCACAGTGAAGTAATTTCAGCTCTCATAAAAGGTATATATCGAAATACCGAAAGTCAAGTATACAAAATGCGTGTCTGTTCATGTATTATAATTACCTTACAGGAATAATTTACATGAAGAATAGTCTTAAACACAAATTTTCTACAAGGGCAATACTGGTATATGTCTAATATGGACTCGATAAAACACGAAGCAGTCTTTTAAAAATATGAATGACCAGAGTCAGGGATGTGGAAATATCGAAACATAATTGGCCCAAAAGCCAAACAGCCATTCAAAAAGAGGATTCATAAGTTAGGGCTGGGCATCTAATTGGAATAAGGACATTTATCAATGCGTATGATGTGACAAGCAAACAATGAGGATCGGTTCTTGAATGGACAAGTTAGATGGGTAGGGAGGGGTGTGGTGAGCCTAAAACTGTTGACCGTATAAATAGATATAGTTCAACAGCCAGTATTTGAATGGTCAGAAATGAAACGGTTTAGTGGAAATTCCCGATCCCGTAAGATCACACGAAGCGGCCCTAACATCCACAGGCCGAGTCAAAATAGATGTGATCCGCATGCCATTCGTTGTCACAAGGAGTGAAACACGACATAAAAAGTAGAGAGTTCACTTCAGGGTCTCACAAAGCTAACATTGCTTGTGCTCTCTTGGCGTTTCTGTGTTGATTTGCATCATGATTGACACCTGAAGTAAAAATAGAAGAGACTACATTCACGTAAGATCGCAGACAACAGCCATTACACTAACCGAATCCATCTAAGATTTCCAATTTCTTCTGAACACAGTTGTCTGGAAAAACAAATCAAAGTTTTCCAAAACAAGGAAGACGGAATACATAGTGGTATCTTCAAAGGAACAGAACCCCAACTGTATCCTGGAAAAAATCGAAAACAGGGGAAAAGACAGTTCTTGAAGGCGCAACTTGGCTTTAGAGAGGAGACGTGACAATGGGTGTCAAAAGAAGTACAGCAAAATGGCAACAGACATAAACACATGTTATAATCAGCTTCGATGCCAAGGCAGTGACCGTGGGGGTTTGCAATTTTAGCATCTGATCAGTAGCATTCGGGGGGCTGCACATTCAGCAAAGGTGTTGATAGCAACAACTTAAAATGACTGCGTTAACAGTCGAGATAAAGCTGTTATGAAAGATTTCCAGGATACTCAGACAGGCCAAACACAGAAGGGAAAGTCTGAGATGGCAAAATATGAACACGTGCCAAAAGTCACAGACAATTTTGCCTAATTGATCGCTGATGATGGAGGCATCAAGTGACCGATAGTAAGAAACAGAAGCAGCCCAGTACAGGAAAACAGCATACTCCTTAAGAACAACTTAGGTCAACCCAGCAAGATGGCAACATGATTCCCAAAACAGTATTACTCACAAGTATTCAGTCCCAACCGAAAATTGATTAAAAGAGCATGCTGGACGATATCTGCTCAAGATTCAAGACTTGAGAATGAAGAAACAAAGGTGAATACAATTTCTTGATTTCAAAGCGTTTGTTTCTTATCTTCCCTCCACCTGTTGATTTATGTATTTACATAATATTCATGCCAATCATTCTCTCAATGATGACAAGCGACCATTGTGCAGGCAAAGGCAACTTTTCTACCTTCCAAAGAATATGTGATTTCTTGCACAACAACAGCATACTGCTGATCTCTATCCAAGGTTGTTATCTTCATTGGTAGGGATACTTTCTATATCCCTGGAGTGGGGATAATTTTAAAATGAGGCAACTTTTTTTATCGAACATATAAACTTAGGAACAAGAACATGTACGGATTGTTCTCACCATATTAATTTGGACACAAATATGGCTGTTCCAGATAGACCCGCCACAATCCACGGGAGATACATCTCTTTTTCTCTTTCTCTACTGCCGTTATGATTAACAGTTCTCAGGATGCAGTAACACAAACGATCAAAGAAATCTCATCGTAACGCATAAAATGATACAGAGAGTTGAGATAAGATAGAATTTACGATCCTTTCAGGGCAATTTGAAGGAGAGATTACGTGGTTTACCGTACAATAGAGGAGAGAGAACGCGGTTTACCGTACAATGGATGAGAGATAACGTGGTTTACCGTACAATGGAGGAGAGATGACGTGGTTTACCGTACAATGGAGGAGAGATAACGTGGTTTACCGTACAATGGAGGAGAGATGACGTGGTTAACCGTACAATTTCTCTTCCCATCTCAATAATACTCAAGGCTATTCCGATTGGCATTAGGAATGAACCTTTAAATTTTACAACTACTGTAACGAGCAGTCTGAGTGGTGCGTATGACACGACGACTCGTGGCCTTTCGTAGGGTAGTCATGGTTGTTATGGATCAGTGCCATGGACCCCACAACTTTGTACAGGTTTTCTAGATTTCAGATTCCGAATCAGTTTCATGCAGGTCACGAATGCCAATTTCTTCTTTTTTCTGACAAAAACTATACATGTATTAATGTCCATCGTGATTGAGAATAATGCATTTTCATCTCATTGCCACAGTGAGCAGTCCAAGTTTCAGAAGTCATTCGCAATTTGTTTTCTTGTTTGTTAGTTGTTGGTGTTTTTGTTTTGTTTATAGTGAGTGCGTGGTGTGTGGGGTGGTGGTGGTTGGGAGGGGTGGGTTTTGCTTTGTATCAGATTTTCTTCTTGTCTTTGTTTTTGTTTTGATTTCTTTTATGATAGTCTTTTCTGTCTCTGGTTTGTTTGTTTGTTTGTTGTTGTTGTTGTTGTTGTTGTTGTTGTTGTTGTTGTTGTTTTGTTTTGGGCTTTTTTTTTTAGCTTGGGTTTCGTTTTCTTGTTTTGATTTTGTTGATAATTTTTGTTTTTGTTTTTTTTTTGTGGCGGAGCGAGGTGGGGATTGATGAGTTTTTTTGTGACTTGTTTTGTTTTGCTTGTTGTTTTTGTTTTGCACTGGGTGAGGCGTTTTTGTTTATGTGCTTTCTTCTTATATCAAATTTGATCATGACATTTTGGACATGGGTGTTTTGTTCAAATAAGTAAAAATGCTATACGCTTTCGAATTTTCATAATCCCTTTACAATGAGTGATGTTTTAAAACAAAATCTAAGCTTGCCTGCCCGTCCTACTCATTCAACATGGGCTGTGTACAGTCTTCCATTTCGTTTCATGGAGACGACGGAGTTATTGGCTTTTGAATATAATTTCTGCACAGCAAACACCCTGTTTCCAGTTTCACAGAGCAGACATTTTGCTTGTTTTAAATAGGTTTGAATGTTTGTTTTAATTATGTTTAAATGTTTGTTTTTAATTATGTTTAAATGTTTGTTTTAATTATGTTTAAATGTTTGTTTTAATTAGGTTTAAATGTTTGTTTTAATTAGGTTTAAATGTTTGTTTTAATTAGGTTTAAATGTTTGTTTTAATTAGGTTTGAATGCTTGTTTTAATTAGGTTTAAATGTTTGTTTGGGTCACTACAGGAGTTTGATGACCGGCTTACAGTAACAAGCAGAACCATGACGTCACGTGTATATCCTGCCTTTTTTCATAATCAGCCATCATCATTGTTTTGTACCCAAAACACCACATTTAATTCGCGACGAGGATATCTACATCTAGATATCTATAGAGCCAACACACCTATATATTTTACTTATATCTGGGTCTAGAGATTTTACACGTAAGTAAATATTGTTCAGTCAATATTTCTGATGTCATATCCTTCGCACAGTTGCCGTCGTATCCCAAGCATGATGTACACACACTAGGTGTGGCCACCCGGTGGGGAATAGAATTTTACATTTGAAAAACAATCTGTTTGTAACATAATATAATATTGCTGATGAGTATAAGAAAAAGGCTCTTGTGCTAATTTATGGAGGAAGTGATCTAAAGTCACTCCACAAGACGATGAATCGCCTTCCGGGAAACTGGTTCTCGTTGTCGACAATTTCAACCTTTGAACAAAGATTGAGCCAGAGAGATTTCCATTTCATCACATAATCAAAACATCGGAAAAACTTGCTGATTTCTACAAGTGCTTAAAATTGCAGGCAGCTATCTGTCATTTGGCATCTGAGGACAAGGAGATAAGGTCCCAACTTTTCTCTGGAGTATTCTCTAAAAAAAAAACAACTATCCATCACTCAAGAGTCCTTCGACAAGTTGGAATTGCAGAATTTGCCAGACATAAGTCATAGACCCCGATTTCGCACCAACCAGCCACATAATGGCGTATCAAATATAAACACAACCCAAACGTTATGTAACACCAGCCTCCAAAGCCATTTCAAGGGCATCCCACTCATGCCTCAATGTGCAGGTCAAAGCCAACATCCCAGGGTAGACACAGCAAGATGAGTCAGACTATGTCTTTGCATTTGGGCGGAAATCGAGTGTTCCTTACTTCACAATGAAGATAAACAGTTTTGAAACACCAGTACCTACAGACTCGTGAGCAAGCATCAACATCATATCAGAAGAAAAATATCGCCTCATGTCAAAGAAATTGAATCTACTAGATTCAAATGCAAATGTGTTTGTTTATGCCTCTTGAAGTCAAATTCCCATTGTTGGAAAGTTCCTGGCAACTCTTGAATACAATGAAGCGTCATGCAAAGCATTTATTTATGTCACATCTAGTAAGGTCTCACCCATTCTCGGTTGGAAAACGTTACAAGAACTGAACCTTATCAAGAAAGCAGCTGTGAATACATGTACTGCTGAACAAAGTCAAGACCTAAATTTGAAATTCGTCGCTTAGTTCCAACACATTTTTGAAGGACTTGGTAGATTCATAGATTAAACCGTACAACCACAGGCTCGGCTACAAAGAGGAATTCCATTTCGTGTTCGAAAGCAAATGGAGAGTCAAATTCAAAAAGACTTAGAGCTCAGAGTTATTGAGAAGGTAATTGGGCTTACAACATATTTTATAGAATCAGTTTGCTACAAAACCTCAACCCATTTGGTTTGACAAGCGAACAAGACAAAGCATTAGAAACATTGGAAACCCCTCTTTGTCAAGCTCCATGTCTTACACAATACTCTTCCAATGTGAAAGCAGAAACCCACGTCTTTATCGATGAAAGCCCTGTTGGTTTATGTGCAATACTGAAGAGCCTGAAGACTTGGGCAATCATAAAGTAGTGCAGTCCAATAGGCAAGTAGGTCATTGACTAAAAATTAGAGACGTTATTCCCAAACAGAGAGAGAAGCTCTTACAATCACATGGTCATGTGAAAATCTTAATATCTACCTATTTGGAACCTATGCTGACCATATCAATTAGTAACGCACTGGCAAATCTGCCAACTCCATTGGGCGATACACAATGAGGACCCAGGGGCACCACATGGATGCAGTTTATCGAAAGGGAGAAGACAGCCCAGCTGATTATCTCAGTCGACATCCGGTCTATCAAACTACATCAAGCCCGGAACATAAAACAGCTGATGAGTTTGTACAAAAGATTATTGACAAATCCATCCCAAAAGCAATGACCTTGGAATAAGTCCTGCAAGAAACCACTGACGACATACCCATCAAATGGTACGCGACGCCATCAGTTCTGGAAAGCGGTACACTGGACATGATAATTCAGATTTTGACAGGAAAACCTTCAAAACCATTCAACTTTACGGAAATTAGCTTTATTGGCTTCTTCGGGGCTAATCCTCACAGGCAACTCAGCAAGAACAAGCAGCAATACCATCTACATCGTTGAAAAGACACGAAAGGAAAAAAAAATATTTATCAATTGCCGTACTATGGCTAGATACACGCCTCCACTCATACTTCCCTGACACAGCAAGACGATGGGACCCCTTTCCTGAGAGTGTTCAGACAACAAAAATGTAGACAGAAAAACAGAAAAAAATCCCCTTCCGTCCAAATAACAATTAAAACTGTTAATCAATTTAATAAAGTGTATGTCAACGTCAGTCCAACCACTATGGCTATACCCACATGCGTATATCTTCAAGCCGTGAAGTTGGGACAGTACGGATTGGATTGAAATGGTTTGGATTGCATTGGATTGGACTGGATTGGATTAGATCGGATTGGATTGTTTTGCTTGAGTCTCTTAAAACACAAGCCATAGCTCTAGGGCACACTGGCCGTAAAGGTGCTATCAAGACGATTTGCTCTATTATGTGAAAAGATCTCGTTTGAGAACATGCACAATCAGGCTGAAGCATTCGTAAAACCATGTCATCATTGTCAAATCAGCACCCTAAGAACCTAGTAAAATGTTGCCCCTGATAAACTATCCATGGTCGGAGGTCAGCGCTGACTTTCTTCATCTTCCGAATGTTCAGTACCTCTTACTAGTTACAGACGAGTTGATCTGCACCATATGCTATCCTTCAGGATATATCTGCAAATACAGTAATCCCAAACTTGACAAAATTTACTCCGAATTCGGAATGTCAGATCAAGGACACGTTCCTATCAAAATCGTCCACACCGTATGAAACGTGGCCATTTATTGCAACTGCAAAAAGGCTCAATGCTTACGGCCCAACGAGGTGACAAATCAGTCACAAGGAACTCAAGCTTCTTCAAGCCTTCACTTAGTTTCACAAAGCCCTTGGAGAAGGAAAGGGTTCTGTGACTCCCTCATGTACTTCGAATCCTTCAGGAGGACTCCTTTTTTTATTTAATTGCTTTTCGCATCTTGCGTAACAGAGAAGGACGCCTTAGTAATCTCGATGATCTTCTTCGTCAGCTTTATCCATTCCCCACGATTCTGAGCAATTGATTTCAGATTTTCAAGCGCTTTGAGCCTTGGGGTATGATCAACTTGAGATATATCTTTATTGAGGACTGTGGCAATGATCGTGATCCTCTAAAATTACTGCCAAATGTGGTAAAATAGAGTTGCATTTATTTATTATTGGCAGGGATTACTTGCTTCTTCTCAGGAAATGTCCAAATAGGCGCCAGCGAATTGAATGGTAAAGATGGAGAGAGGTTTTTTTATTGCATTTTTTTGTACAATGAAGTGTTTGATATTCTGACAGGATAGTATGTGTTGAGGACCTGCCGAAGTTGCTTTCTATGGAGTAACGGGGGTACTGGAAACGAAACCCCTTCTTCTTTAACTTCTTCCAGTTGCTTGCATACCATCTCTGGTGTATTGTCGCAAGTTGAAAAATTTTCATTAATAGATTTTATTGTGCTCCCGAAAGTCTCGAGTTTATTTATCTGGATCACTTTTTCGAGTAGTTTATTCCACAGTCGGATTATGGACGGGAAGTACGATTCTTTGTGGTTCCTAAGCTTTTTTGATGGAATTTGGAATTGGCGTCAGTGGCCTATCGTTTTATTTGATGTTCTGTTGGGTTCCAGGCGACTTGAATCAGCGTCCACAATCCGCTTAGAAATTGTGTAAAGCACAGTCCACCATCAACGCTTCAGGCTGAGTAAAGGAGCTCACCTCTGGTAGTTGAACTCCCACCTTCACGACACACTCAGACGAACACCAAAGCAGTACCTAAAATGGCCGTGTTGTTAAATTTCCACCAGATAAACAGAATAGGAGATGAATTGAAATACACTATTTTAGCATTCACCTCAATGTAGTGTCTTTTACAGTTTTGAGCATCCAAGCTTCACTTTGTGGATATAGTGTGATTGGTTTTCTAGTTTAGTTGGTTTCATGGATCTCTCTTTAGACACACAAGCATTTATTCCAAAGAGGGGAAGGGTGTAGTTTTGTAATCATGTGTGTATGGAAGTCGTGTATGGAAGAACGTATGAAAGGTCAAACTAGAAGATATAAGTAAATACTTCCGGGTCACGACAGGAAGTATGCCCGGGAAACAATAACAAGCAGAACCACGAGTCACGTGTTGATCCTTCCTTTTTCATAATCATCCACATCTTGTGTTTTGTGTCCAAAACACAACAGATATGGGTGGAGTTTTTTTTCGTTTTTTTCATTTTTTTAGGTTTGTTTTTATTTGTCTTTATAGCAGGCTTTTTTGGCTTTCACAGCATTATCTTACTTTATACAAAAGTTATTTAGGCTCATGAAACAAAATGCTCATGATCAATCTCGACGAACATAAAGGGCCACTGGCCCCAAGACTTTACAGTGCGTTTCACAATACATAGTCAAATATGGCCGTTGTAGATGGAATTGGCACGGTGTGGCAAATGATTGAAACTTTGTCTTTTTTTTTCTTTCTTTTTTATATATATAAAATATATAGGCCTATGACAAATATCCTGTGGGGTGGACTGAAAAGGTTTATACGAGTATTATTAATGTTATGCAGTCTTTTGCTAATCATATTTAAAGCTTACGTTGCCTACCTGACAAAAGCATCTAAATGCGTGTTTGGCTTTTAGTTGTTTGTTTGTTGTTGGGTTTTGTTTCGCTTTTTGTTGGGTTTTTCTTTTTAAGTTTAATCTTGGCAGGTAACAAGGGAGTGTCATCTGATAAAGGGACACTTCAGTTCGCATACGTTACAAAAAAATTAAATACTTTTGTTACTGCTACAAAGAGTCTCTGGCATGGGTGTTGGCAAAACAGGTTGTTCCATTTCGTTGTATTATCATCATCATTTAAACCACCACCACAACCACCACCACCACCACCACCACCACCGTCATCATCATCATCATCATCATCATCATCATCATCATCATCATCATCATCATCATCATCATCATCATCATCA
>JBCHJU010106327.1:0-10704 GCA_039654505.1 Plocamopherus imperialis | reverse complement strand
GAGGAGGAGGAGGAGGGACGAGGAGGAGGAGGAGAAGGAGGTGTTTAAAAACCAATTCAGACCAACCCCTCTCATTATTTTACTATGAAAACAATAGGCGATTAAGCGGTAGAAGGAAACATGCACGGCGGGAAAATTTCAACGGATGCCTGACACCGATCTCGCGAAAAGTGAGGAGTGACGGGTCTCTACTACTCCTTGTCTCCGCTCTAAATATGCCATTTCACAAACAAAATTGTGTTTCTTTTTTAAATTTTGAACATTATCTTGATATCAAAGCTCTTGATGTGCTGGATTAATTGCTTATGAAATGGGTGATATAGTTATCTGTAAAGATAATTTGAATTAAAAAAAAAACCCAACAAACAACAAAATAAAGCAAAAAACTTGGACGTGGGAGAACAAACAAACAACAAAAATTTAGTCTAGATAAGTGATTGACGGTGGGATTTAATGAATATATGGCTTTATATAGAATCATATATCTTCAACAAGGCGAACACCACTATTGACAGTTTCTATCAATATAACATCCTTATGAAGCAACATCACAACAGTGTCCTATTTTATCACATCACATAGTGTTTGAAATGTAAAAGTACTTCTCTTCCCCTTTAAAAAAGGCAAAAAAAAAAAAAAAGAAAAAAAAAAAAAAAAAAAAAAAAAAAAAAAAAAAAAAAAGCAAAGTACTGACATTTTGTGTTGACGTATAGTCATTCAAATGGGTAAATGGAAAGCAGGCAGAAATCAAAGTGCTGAGACTTGTTCTGCTGATAAAGTCTGGCTACTGATGTATATAAACAGAAAGTACTGTAAATATGAATGACATTTTAGAAGGAATTCTTTTAAATCTAAACAATATGCAACAGTACTTCTCACTGGATACTTACAAAAAATTCACTGTCATTTACTATGCAGTGACTGCCATGGTTAATTCAAATATGAGAACAGAAGCTTATCTTATTTTGAAAGAGTTCCACCCCAAATAAAATGTCAAAGAATTATGAGAACTGATCATGAACTATGCATAAAATAACATCCTACAATCATGTAGGACCAATCATTTTGACAAAATTGCCAAACTGATTCAACCTCCATCATAAACTATATTATATAGCAAGTCTATATAGCAAAATATTACTTTATTGCACTTATTGCATTCCTTTGTGTATATTAAAAAAAAAAAATGGTAACATCTTATTTCCCCTTGACTTTGGCAAGTAAAGTGGCATTTTCCTTCTTCATTTGCTGCAGATCCTGGGAAATCTTTTCTAAGTTAGCCAAAACCTTCTTGTTACTTTCAGTCTCAATCTGTGTTGGCAAAAGAGACAGAGGGGGAAAAAATATAAACATTTGATGATGCATTATGGAGAAAGAGGAAACTACTATTACTATTCACCCTCATAAAAAAAAAAGCCATGAAAACTCAAAATAATAAAAGAATAAAAAATATTAATAATAATGATAATAATGATAATAATGAACAAAACAAAACAACAACAACAAAAAAATAATAGTAACAACAACATTAATTCTATTTATGATGATGATGGAACTTGTTTTTCAAGTACATTAATCTTAATTGTGAAAAAGAGAGAAAAAAGAAGACCAAAGAATCCAAATTTATATAGCAAAGAAACTTTCCTAAAAAGGCTTTTATGAAAAGCATACAATCGTTGAAATTGATAGATTGAAATTCATCTAGTCCAATGTCTATCTCACTTTCAACAGAAAGCATATGGAAAAAAAACGGGAAAAAAAGAATAAAGAGGGTAGCAGTCACACCAAAGCTCTCACTAACCCATCAAAACAGGCATGAGGGAAAACAAAACAAAACAAAGCAACAGAGATGCGACCCATCACTGCACTAAAATAGGAATCTCCAGACCAAAACATAGGAATTTGAAGAACAAAATAGGAATCTTAGATCTACATATGAAATTACGAACAAAGTCAAAACGCAGTTCAACGAATTAGATCTACCAGTTTGGACCTAGCTACGACTGAAAATTACTTGATCGGAAATTTGAGTGATGTCTGTGATGTATGGGGAGGGTGGGGTCTCCACTACAAAACCGGGGAGTCCCTTGAAAAACGGGAGACGTGGGACGCGAGTTACAGCAACACGTGAGGCTTGATCTACTTCTGGAAATGATAGCCTAGCCTAGAGTAAAAAAGTAGTAGGCTGCCTCTTAATGATGAAACGGAACTAGGTCTAGCTCATTGTACATCTCCCAGTTCTCATTTTCACAGCATCCGGCACCACAATCAAAAAGACATGTATTAACCGCTGACAGACAGTAGCTTTCCTCAACAACCGTGGACCTATGGATTTCAAGCTCAACCAGGACAGAGGCTGTCACGGGAAAATCTGAGAAAATCGCGGAAGTCTGGGCCCCCACCCAGTGGTGGCAAAATGGACTTCTCCTGGCCGAAACTGACTGAAACAAAGCCGGTGTCAATAAATCATTTTCAACCCAAATCAGTGAAAGTGCTGCTCAAAAAATGGCAACCCTGAATCAACATAAAGCTTTGAAGCTTTAAAATAACTAGCGTATTCCTCTGGTTAATTTTGCACTATCCTCTCTTTCTTCTTTTGAAGCTCCATCCACTTCAAAGTACATGTATCTAGCAGTAGTATGTTATTCTAATTCAGGGACGATGACGATGTCGCCGTTAAAGCAGTCGTGTTTGAATTGAGCAGGAAAGAGTCTTTGTTTCAAGCTCAATAGGTCCATTCATTCGTTGATAACCATGTATTGTAATCTTGCAATAATATTGATTTCACTTGCTCTATGTAATAGTTAGCAGAGTGAATAGGCTATACGATAGTGATTATGATATCATGTCGATGAATGTTAAAAATCTGACCTTCCTGAAAAACGAAATTTCTGACCATCGGGCTTTTAAAAATCGGGATTCCGGCTCCCTCAAGTGAACCAGAACAAAAAAGCGGAACCAAACCGCTCAGGATCGGATCATCGGAATCTCGCCAAATTTTCAGGAAAAAGCGGGATGATTCCGCCTAAATCGGAATGGGTGGGTGGCATCTCTGAACCAATCCAAGCTAAGACAAATTATGTAAAATTTCTCACCTGTTCCTCCAAATCTTTTATTTCTCTCACCACTGTCCCAGTATCCTCAACTGTCTTGATCAGCTGCTCACAATTCTACATATAACAAAACAAAACAAAAAAAGTCTTTTTGGTCACACCAATATAAAAAGCACATTTATCAAAATGAGTAAATAAAACATATCGTGCTTTACCCTGTTGTAAAACAGGGTCAAAGTGCATTACAATACATTTATCCCCAGCAGGCATGCCCCTTGGGGAGCATACAGTAAAGTGCAGCCAATTTGGCGCAACAATACCAACCTATTTCCAGGTATCTATTTAAAATAGGAAAATATCTAAAATATTGGTAGGGTGCAGCAATAGGAGTAAATTTTCTTGCTTAAGGAAAAAACACAAAGGTCGATGGTGGGAACCGAACCCGAGACCCCATGGTCTGAAGCCAAACACTACCATTGAGCCACTGTGCCTCAAAAATTTTGATTCTGAATCAAATGAAAATATTTATATCATAAGACCAAGTACTTACCTCATGCAATGCTGCTAAAAATCGATATGCCTTCTTCACACTCTCATCCTTCTTGGCATCCTAAAAAAAATAAAAAAATCTAGCATTTAAAAGATAGAAAATAATGGGTTCTTGGTGGATTTCAAACTAAGGGGGAATAGAACCTTTGAGGCCTTTCCAATATGTTCTTCTTCCTGTTATTTCTTTTTCTTTTTTTTTTTTCAGCCAATGCCATTTAAACAAAGAAACTAGAAAGATGATTGATATTTGTAGTTCTTTTAAGTCAGTGGTTAAATGTCACATGTGCAAGAAGATAAAATGTAAGACAGTAGAAGTCTCATTTTATCATTTTATAGTCAGAGACATGCTTGAAATTGAGTTTTTACTAGAATGTAGCTTTTCTATCAAATTTTTCTCTCAGTTGCCCAAACATTGTTTTAAGATACTTTTTACCTCATTTAAAGAGTAAAAAAAAAAATATTTTTTCCACCAGGGGGAATTGGGGTTACTAAAATATTTTAAAAACATACCCTGAAAATAAGCTCATCAGTGACAGTAAATGTTCGGTCAAGCTTCCCTGAGATTGAATTTATTTCTTTCTGCACATCTTTAGTATCAACAAGAATCTGGAATATTATACAGTTAATGAACAGGAACATTTCAATAATGATATGTAGTATATTCCTCATAAGATAATATGAATATTCAAAAAATCATTCAGCAAGGAGTACTTCTTTTTATATATATGCCCTGAAAAAATGTCTCCATATTCAAAAGATGATAATGTTGCCACTATGAAACTGAGTCACTTACAAATTGGAAGTCCAATAAAACAAACAATTTTGTACTGACTAGCAAAATTTCAGAAAGATTGATTCGATAGAACGGGTACAAAAGGGATTTCCTCAAGCATACCATTGTTGAAACAATATCATACAGCACTTTCTCCGCATGCAGTTACCCTAACAATTCATAAGCCCTCTAAGCGTCAGTTTTGTTGAATACAATCTTAAGAATCAAAGTAGGAGGCTCTAGAAACGGATAGATCTAGAGTAGAACTGCGTCTACATCTAGATTTAGACCTACAAATACTGTTATTTGCAGACCTAGAACTAAATAGATCAAGTCTAAAAAATGACAACATAAAACTAGATCTAGATCCAGAACTAGAACTAGAGTCTAGTACTTAGCCTTTACTAGAACTCAGAGCTACCTGAATGAGTTTGAAGTCAAGACTGACAAAGTTCGGCTCGATAAATCTAGCAGACAAGATTCGCTTGAGGAAGAATGTTCAGTACAATTTTGTTTAATATGATATCATTTTCACTAATTATTGAGAAACATCAGTGGCAGAGCATGATCGCAACCTCATCTCCTTTTCTTATGTCGTTAGACTTTTTCAATGATGCTTCCGGCATCAAATTTCCATGTGGTGTAATGTGAAGTCCCTCTACTCTGTACATCTTATAACTCTAAAACCCTTGAATTAATCTAGCTCAAATTTTCAATCACTGTAGGGAATTGATTGATTTTGTAATGTTTCAAAGCTCCAAAAACATTAAAAGGAGACAATGATATAGTGAGCTTTCAAAGCTGGAGAGGTTTTGTCTTTTTCATTTCCGCCACCCAATATTTCCGTGATATCGTGCACAGCGATATCCTTCTACTGTATATCTCATAACTTTTGAATAATTGAATCAATCAGGTTAATATTTTCAAACATTGTAGGAAATTGATTTATTTTGTCGTGTCCCGAAGAATTTTACAAATTACGCAGTGACAATAATATAGTGAGCTTTCAAAGTTGGAGACGTTTTTTTGGGCCACCAGATATATATATATATGACATTTGTTGACATACTGTTACAAAAGTTTCTTTTGTTATTGGGTAAATATGTGGAAATTTCAAACACTGTGCAGTTTTTCTCACATCATACACATTTTAATAAAATGTTAACTGAAAATGGCTGTAAAGAAAAATAAAGTAATGTGGATTAAATCACGAAAATAAATATAATAAAGGAACCGTTACAACCTTATCAATTTCCTGTTTCTGTTTTTTTATGTTGGCAACGATTTCCAAAATCTTCCTTGTGTAAGCTGATCTATTAACATCTTTTGTCATCCTTTCATATTCCGAGACCTGTAAAGGATCAATGAAGAATGTCACACTGGAGAAAATTCCAAGATTATAGAAATGGATGTATAAGAAATATATAAGAAAATACAAGTACAGTAGCTACGCCCTAGGCGGAACGTCCAATTAGGCAAAACATCTAAAAGGCAGCATGAGAGGGGTGAGAGTCCACAGTTGGACAAAAATCACACCATCAAAGGATGTGTTGTGCATGTATTTCATAAAAAAGGGATACCTTCCCATATCAAATTAGTCCTGCCGAGCAAACGATGCAAACAAAGCCCTGGGACTCTCGCAGACGACCAAGGAAAATGAAACAGAGAATCATTGCCTCAGTGTGTTGAAAAATCAAGAGGATGCCCGTATCATAAGGTAGGCTTGGTCCAACATATGACATGTCAAGCGTGAGATGGATGGGTCAAGGGGATGGACACTTAAACAGTCGGATGAGATATGATTGGCCAACAGTTAAGTCATGGCATAAGCCTAGGCAGTGCCTTGTAGGCTTGATAGCCATCATGCTCTGTAGCAGTTTTTGACACCTTAGCTCTGTTTCACACCTGGACCCGTACCCGCCAATAAACCCTTGCCTGACCCCCTTTCCCTAAGCTGGGGAATAATAGCCCATTCATACACAAAGTTGGATTCTTTTTGACACTTGAATAAATTTGAATGTTGATGGTCAAACCACTTCCCGAATCTAAACACCCAATTAGCTGAAATTTTTGTTCTTGAACCGTCCAATTAGAGTGGTGATTTTGATGATAAAAAAAGTTTCACTGAGAAGATGTCCACAAAGACGAAACATCCATTTAGACAGAGTCTAATTAGGCGGTAACTACTGTTTATAAGACAATATTTATTTAATTGATTTCTACTAAAACACACTGAATAATTTAACAAACATTTATGAAATACAAAGAAATTATCCACTTACTTATTTACAGTGTTTCAAACTTCAAGAGCGAACGGAGATGAACATAGGTGAGTTTGCACATGACATACAGGGGTGCGTGTATGAGTGCATTTGTGCTGAGATGTGTATTAATTTTTTTAATCACCAAGTCTAGTCGTAAGCTTTACTTCTAAGGTTTAGTTGTGAAACAAGAGAGAAAAGATCTCTCCTATGATTGAACAAAATAGTGAAGGGCGATTGAGTATGAGCAGACCAATGTGTGTCATTCATAATTTATGGGATGGCAAAATTACCTGGCATGTCACTCAAGATTTTGTCATGCTCCGCATGATCTATGATCTATGCTCGGCACATTGGCGGGATTAAGTTATAATTCTGTTCAAGTAAGAAATCTTAACATTACCAGCTGTTTGTGTAACTCTTCTTTGCGCCTTGCGTCATCAGCTGTTTCCTTCATTCTTACACGGAATTGCTTGATTTCCTCTAGTTTTTTTTCTGCTTCAGACTGAAGAATACCAAAAAAAAAAAAAAGACACATACATAAATCTAGGAATTAATGTTTAACAAATATGTAAATTTTACAAAATGAAAATAAAATAATGCATTCTCTGTTCAGGCAGTAAGAAAAACTAAATGCATGATGGTTCATGAACGTACCTCTCTCTGCGAATTCAAGAGACGGAGTTGTCTATATTGTTCAATTAATGGAGCTCGATGTTTTTCCCATTGCTTTGCCAGAGTCACCAATTTCTGTGCACTGCTATCCACAACAGACTGTTGAATAAAATTGTTATATACAAAATTACTGATACAAATGACAAGCAAATGAAGTTCTTAATGCATGAACAATGAAGTATTCCTTCCGATGTTAAATAATATTTTTAAAAAAATCTTAAAGATGCAAATCTTTCCGCAACGAACATTTCTCCCATCTACATCAGATTATGGAAACAAGTTCTATTTTAAACTGAAATATTACAAAAACTACCACAGCAGGAATATTTGTTGAACTGAGTAAACACAAAGTTACCTGAAGTTTGGCAATATTAGACTCTGCTTCTGGTAAAAGGTCTAAAGTTCTTTTCTTGACACTATATGCACTCTTCTTCTCGTCTGCAGTTTTCGTCTCTGTAGAAATAACTTCCTCCATTTGTTGCTTACTGGCAGTAAACTTCCTTATATCTAAATCTAATTTTTCTAATTCAGATGTTAATGAAGACAGCTCCGATCTCAACCCTTCAACTTCTTCTTGTCTCTTTTGTTCCAACTCCTGTCATGAAGAAGTAAAACAAAAAATCAATAATCATACTGTACCAAAAAAAAAAAAAAAAAAAAAAAAAAAAAAGGAAAAAAAAGCAAAACAAGAAGGCCCAAACCTTTTTTTTTTAAAAAAAAAAAAAAAAACCCATCCAGGAAAGGCATATAGATCTAATATTACAGAGCATCATTATAGTTCTGAAGAAAATATTTAATGCTTTAAAACTTCAAAATCAAGCCTGAGAAATATTTGAATTTGTTTGTGCAAAACAGTGGACAAATAGTGGAAAAGTTTTAACAAAAAAGTAAATGATAATGTGATTGAAGATGTAATGATTTTCAAAGATGAGGAGGGATGCACATAGACAGGAAAGAAAAAAGATGTAAAGTATCTCTAACAAACCATTGCAAGTAGCTCTCAATCAAGGTAAGGCAAATACTGATTATATGATTTCTGTAGATACCCAGGAGGCTAAGAAAAAGTCTTGAAAAGCAAAAACCATGTGAAACAAACACACCGTGCCTTTTCACATTTATGACAAGATCAACCTCCCTCTACCCTACCCCCAACACACACACACACACACACACACACACACACACACACAAATAAAAAAAAAAGAAATAATTTTTTTTAATGCTGCAAGTAAGAAAAGAAAAAAAACATAGGCAAAGACAAAGATTCCCCATAAACAAACTAAACAGTATAAGTCACCTCTTCTGTGTCTTGTGTAGAGATAGTACTACCCACCATCTGGGCTGTTTTTGCATCATCCTGTATATATATGGAAAAGGTGAATGGAGTTTTGTTTTGTTTTGTTTTTTGCTTGTTTTTTAATGTTAAAAAGGGAATTTCAAAATATAAAGCATTTCTCCAGTCAGGATAAAACCTGTCAAATAAAAATCTTACATAGGTCTACATTTTGTCTGGAAGGTTACTATAAACATAAATATGTATTTTGTAAGTGTAGAACAAGATTACCTTTTCACTATTTATAAGGATACATTGCAATGATCCTTTTACCAATTCCAACTGACAATCTAAAATCATGATGGACTAGGTAAGAAATAATACATGACTCACAGTTGCATATTGCAATTTTTCAGTATGAGTGAACCTTGACCCCTTTGTCTTGGCTTGACCAGCTTTGTTTTGACTTTCTATGGATGTGACCAGTTGCTGAAGATCCCCAGTAAAAGTTTGCCCATCAGTTTGATCGTAACGCTGACTGTCTTGCTGTAAGCGATCTCTTATCATTTTCATCAAGCGCATCTTTTTCCGTGCTTTGAATTCCTTTGGGACCAAATATCCAGAATTTGCATGTTATGAAGCAAGTAGCAACAGTAGCAATTTATTTTTATTTGCTTATTGGAAAAACTGTTCAGAAAAAAACACAATCATAATGTGAGTTTCTTTGATTCCTCAAATTCTATCCTAAAATTTCTAATAAAAATAATGCAGGTGATGATCAATGACACGGTAATGTATATTATTAAAAGGGTCAAGCACAGTGAATAATAAGGTTTTAAAACAATTAAACACATCAAAATAATGGAGTAAAAACCATACAAAACTATTATATAATGACAAATATAAGACATCGCAATATTATACTTTATACCTCTGGAGACAATCTGGAGCTAAGACCAACTTGATTCCATTCACTCTCCCATTCCTGATGAACAGTGACTTCAAATGTGTTAGCTTCCAGAACTGAGGGTGCTGTATCTTTATGAAGATGTGTTTGATTTGTTATGAATGGCAGTGTAGTGCTGTAATATGAACGCAGCTCTGGAAGTGGACCAAAAAAAAAATGACAATGCTCTTAAAAATCATAGTTGAAATTTTGCAGCATGTTCTAGGAAACCACATATTACAGTATCATGCAAACAGCTAAAGCACTTGTTCTTGAGGGTTGATAAAAGTAGCTCATATATCGATGGTCAATGGAACAATCTTCAAGTCAATATTTTGCAAAGAAGGGGCTTCGGAAGTTTGATGCGCTGACCATCGATATTTGCATAAGTGTGCAAAGTCATGATGCAATAGTGACAATGTAATGAGAACAACTCCAACCATGTAGACTCTTTAAACAAGAGTTGACACATAAATAAAAAGTGAAAAATAAGCTGTACCTTGTTGACAATAGACTATTCAGACATCAAATCCTTAGAAAGTATAAGATTTATCAACTTATAATTATGTGTCTCATCACTAGCAACAATCAGAATTCAAAAAGAGGAAAATTCACTGACCTTTCGGTATTTTTACTGCAATGTTCCCAACTGACTGAGGGCTTGTGACATGGCAACTGTGATAATACTGCAGGCATGATGCACCCTAAAAATACAATATTTATACACATGAAATAATTACAGATATGCTGCAAACTGATCATGAAAAACCTGTATTCCCATATATGCAATGAAGTTCAGTATTAAAATTACATGAATTTCAATTATTGATTTTTACTGAGCATTAACATTTTTTGCTGTCTGGCAAAAATAAATTATCAAGTAAAATACAGGATGTGATATTTGTCAGAATATAAAAAGTACACAGATGACATCTAGCTTACTAGAACAGTCCTTGAAACTGCTGGATCAAACAAATGTCTTTCTGTATCTGTAATGAAAGTGCTAGATCCAATAAGGATCTGTCTTAATACTACATGTACTATATCGTAGAGCAATTTTAAGTCAATAACAAATATATATATATATATAATTGTAGAAGGTCTACTTACATAACCGACGGTAGTGTCAACCCACCAAAATATGTAAGTAGACCTTCTACATTTCACAGCTCTGG
>JBCHJU010106216.1:0-10704 GCA_039654505.1 Plocamopherus imperialis | reverse complement strand
CTGCAATCTCTTATGTCGACTTTCTCTTAAGTCGACGTGATTTCGAAAGTCCCAGCAATGTTGACTTAAGCGGGTTCTACTGTATATAAATATATATATTTTAATTTGAGTTGCATATGGTAGGCATTATTCATTAAGAAACACATATAGAAAGGTGAGGTATCTAAATCAAAGCATATCATGGCAAAAGTCAAACTTACATGGTTCTTCACAAGTCGTAGTAACTTGCTCTTTCTCTTCATCACTGTCTATATTAATGGGTGGAGGAGGTGGAGGAGGATGTCTGGGAATCTGGGGGCTTGGTGGGCGGGGGGGAGGCTGGACAACAACTTTTGTCTGATGAAAAAGGACAATAACAGATAGGTGTCCATTGATTTAGAAATCTTAACAACAGTCTAGTCTCGCTAATTCGAACCCTTTCGTTTGTAGCAATTTGTTCAGATTACCGAATTGTCCGCATTACTGAATTGGTGGCAGTGATGTTACCATCCAGGCATTCCAGGGCTATCATGGGATATGAAAGACGAATGATCTTTATGACAGGTCTACTCATGAAATCACTATAGAGTTTTTAATGAGATTTCTATCTTGTAATATTATCGGTCATCATGATTACCAAACGGACAATGTGATTGGTGGAAATGAACACTTACACAAACTGTTTGAAAGCCATCTGCTGAAAAAGGGTGGAGTCAAAATCAGTACGAATGCTGATGCCTGAGCAGAGAACAATTGGACTATGCGTTCAGAATTGAAGCCATTCTTAGCCCAGGGCATGTCCGTGAAGCAGGACCGGGAGATCCATTCATTCAAAATTTTGCGTAATCACCCGTCACAATGGTATAGAGACATTCACGGGTAAATTGCAAGCAACGAAGATGGCACGCAGTGTTGGCTATGCTGTCTCACCACTTTATAAGTGTGAAAAAAGATCCCCAGTTCTGAGATGACCAGCTGGTGTTAGCTTGCTTGCCTCAACTTGCTTCACAATAGGTGAGAAAAAGGTTCGCTGGTCAGGAGATGTCCAGAAAGGAGGGTATGTCTTACAATGAGTTTCATGTCATGACAGCACAACATCGGCAAGTGGGTGTGGCCGGGGGCATTGTGTGCTGCTATGAAGAGATCAGCAATGCCCCACAGTCTGAATAGGTGTGAAAAACAGTGCAACAATGTCTTTAAACCACCAGACGACTAGGAAAACGAAAACCACAATTATCAATGAAAGTAAATCTGGTCGATTGCCTTTGAAGGGGAGGAAAGTTTGGGTTGAAAACGACTTGAAAAGAAAATTCAAGAATCATTAAGGGTTACAGACTTAAATCATTCGCAATTTATGATTTCTAAGGATATTGCCATTTTCAGGGTAAAAAATCATTTTCAAAGCTCAGAGTTCTTGACAAAATATTCATGACTACAAGACTATATATTGGCAGACTGAAACCAAACAAGCAAATCCTATTTTTTAATCATTAATACAGGAAATAAAAAATGTCCACAAAGTGCTAAAGTATAATGCTACACTCAAATCAGAACAAGCAAAATTCCAGCAGGAACGGCTTCAATATACACCCCACTGGACAGAGTTACCTGTTACTTATCTCTTTCATGATTTGTGTTACATAAGGCCTTCAAAGATGTCCTAAACATATCCCTGTTTGTAGCTGTTCTCCTTGCTTTGCCCAATGTCTTCCATCGTGCTGCGTTTCTTTCCTGTTCGACTGTTCTCTGCCATGTTGCTTTTGGCTGTCTTTTTCTTCTTCCCTCTGGGGTCCAGGCTAGGGCTGTGTTACAGTCATTTGTTTGGTCCTGTCTTAGGATGTGTCCCATGAGTTTCATTTTCTGTGTTGAATTTCTTCACTAAGTGGTTTTATCCCTATTTCCCATATTTCTTGGTTTGTCACTCTATCTTGCCACTTAATTTTTAAGACTCTCCCTTAGGCATTTGTTGAACAAATGTGTCGATGTTGTGATTGTCTTTTTTGGTGATTTTCCCTGTTTCGCAGCCATATAGTAGAACCGGTATTACCTATGTTTTATTTAGTTTAAATCTTTCTTTTTGTCTTGATTTTGCTTGATTTCTAATTATTGCGGAGGCATGAAAAGGTGCTTCTTGCTTCCCCAATTCTGTTTTTCATGTCTTGCATTCCTCCGCCTTCCTTTGATACTGTTGTTACGAGGTATGTAAATTTTTCTACTTCTTCTACTTATTTCTCATTAATTTTTACTTTTTTTTCTTGCTTACTGTTTATTAGCCTACATTGTCTTTTTGTATTATTTTGAGTCCATCTGGAGAGATTATATCATACTAAAAAACATCTCACAAATGCATTCTTCTGAAGCAGTTGCTTATTTTTCTTAGTTCACAATTTTGTCAGTTTTTTAGTCTGTGAGTTTATTTCTTTTGTATTATAGTTATCAATAGTGATAATGTTATCGTAGTTTTTATTTAGGATATATTAGTATATATCTAAGTAAAAATGTTCATGTGTTATCAATGCTGTTGTAATGTCATGTGTTTGGTGAAGTTTATGTCAATGTTACATCAATAAGAAACAAGAGAGTTCTGAAAAAGTTATATCCAATTTTTTTTTCTACTTCATTTGCCATCTCTTACATTATGTTCAAAAACTTTTTTTTTTACCTATTTCTGCTTATGTGTGAGGTAGTCAGGTATTGCTGTACAGTGTAACAAATAAAATGTTAATTTCGTTACAGAATTAGCATGGTTTGATGGTATCATCTATTAGCAATAACAAGATTCGCCATAGTCGTATCATCATTATTATTATCATCCCTGTCATCGTTACAGAACAGTTTCACCATAGTAATTATATCTTTGTTATCACCATTTTACTGTCACCAATTATGGAACAATTGTTATCATAGTCATATAATCACCATTATCACCATCAGTGTCACCACTACAGAACAATTATAACCATAGTCAAATCATCATTGCTATTACTATCACCATCATTATAGCGCAACTATTATGATAATCATATAATCATTATAATCACAATCACTGTCACCATTATCGTCTTCCTTATAAATTTATTGCAATATAGTATGTTGCATCATACTGATTCATGCCCATTATTCTATCACCGTCATAATATCATCATCATCACCTAAAATGTTACATTTTACCTTGGTGTATTGTTGTTATTGCAAATTTTTAAAAAATTGAAATAAAAATCTAAAAAAAACCAATAAATTAAATAAAACTTTGGATTAGCAAAGCAAAAATAGCTATCTGTCCCCAAATCTGGCTTTCAGATACGGAATCAGGAATTCCAGATTAAATTATTAATAATTAATGAGAACAAAAATCCGTTCTCGCGGCCAATCATTTGGATAAACAAGGCATCTAGATTAGCGAATTCCGGGTTAGCAAGACTACACTGTATACAATTTGAAAGAAACGGTCTCATTACATGCTACTGCCACAAAGAAATCTGACAGGATTGATCCATTCAATTATATCACACACAATTTCAAGATCAAAGTGGACAGAAACAAAAAAGAATATATACAAAGATAAGATCGACATCATTTGAGAAAATCAAAGAGGCACACTACATTCCAAATGCTCATAAAATTTCAACAGCTGATGGGTTAATTAGGACGAAGAAAAACTTACAGCAATAATTTAGGAGTGAAATAAGTATCAAAAGATGAAAACTTGAAAATTAATAGGGAATTCAATCTTTTGATGTTTAAGCAAGGTTGCTAGTTCCTGAATTTTCAATTGGCCGGGGTCCAGGGGCCCCCTCCACCCCCCATGCATGTAGCCTACAAAGACATATAGAAAGCATATAGAAAAGCCAACAGAGAAGACATAAAGAAAAAACATGTAGGCCTAGCCTATTAACAACAGACATTCCTCTTTTTCCACTGATCTATTTCCATACTCTCCACAATACTATCTTGACTTTGCAGTTCTTCCCATCAACCTCCTCCAACCACTCAAACCTAAATTAATTTTTAATATCCCTGTCGATTGTCAATGTCCTTCAACTTCAGCGTTTAAAGCATGATAGATTCTGATAACCTGCCATCTTTGAAGACCTTGACTGAGGCTAATCTAACCCCATCACCACACAAAGTCCACCAAAGGCCAAAATCTAGACTAGAATCTAGCTCTGAATAGAAACCAAATCGCCTAACTTTCGATGACAGAGATGCAGATTTTTAGACCACATAGGCCCTATGCCTTTGGTGTTTTATCACAGCGTGGTTTTATTCTCCTTTCCGTGGGAGACGTGGGACATTTGTACACACGAGTTCCCGCGACATTGAGGTTTGATCTAGTTCTGGAAATGAAAGCATACAATTAGACTGCCTCTTTATGATGAAATGGGACTAGCCCATCATCCATCTCGTGGGTTGCATTTTGCATGGCATCCATTGATGCATATGACACTGCTCACCGACGCTGGCTCTTTTCAGCAGTCACGGACCTATGGGTTTCAATCTCAACCAGGGCCGTAGAACATTTTTTGAGGCTGTCGCACATCATCCGTGGAAATCTGCGCTCCCTGCCAGCAGCATACTAACAGTCCTATCGCGGCCGATATTAGACGAAACAAACCCCGGTGTCGATCAATCCTTATATATCGCGTTTTCAACCAAAATCTGCGAAAGTGCCAGTTAAAATTTCATTTCTGGAATTCCATAAATTTCCGAAAAAACGGCAACCCTGTTAAAGAAACTCATCTAATTGTAAAAAAAGAAAAAGGTCAAGCCATTCTAGACGTATTATAAATGATACATTTGAAAAAAAAAAAAATAACCCAAAAAAAAAACAACACCCCCCCCCCCCCCTCCAAAAAAACAAAAAAAACAAACCCCAATTAAAAAACAAAACAAAAAACATTCAAAGGTTCATGATCATAAGGGAACTTACAGAATTAGAAATATTCAGACTCAGATGTTTGTATCCTGAAAAATTTTGAAAAGATGGATAAAAACCATGAATGTTGGTGTAACCACTTTTATGAATTTTTTTTCAAAGCAGCAAAAAATTATACGACACAACAAATAACATGTGACAGCACAACAAACTCAATTGATGAGGAGAAGGAAAACCTGTATCTTTACATTTCAACATATTTCATACAGTAACTATATTAGTTGAATATACAGGTATTCACTGTATTAGAAAAAATACACTTTACGTTTAACTAATTTTAAAGATAAAGAAATCTGACAAAGCATCAAATCGCATTGAAACTGCTTATTATTATTGTACAATTTATCATAAAACAATCCCAACTTTACAACTGAATCAAGGAGTAAAAGAGGCTATTAACAGTAATAATTTTCATGGATGGAACCTATTTAATTATGATGAAAATTTGACACCGGAATTGATAGTCAACCAACCAGTAAACCATTCAGTTTTCCTTCAGTTGTAACGACATTACTAGATTAAAAACAGCCAAATTGTTTTGTCAGAGCAGGCAAGCAAACTCAAGTCGAAAAATCTTAGCTGATGCCACTGACACTGGTAAACTGGTAACACTTGTTTTGTCAGAGTAGACAAATAAACCCTAACGTCTAAATTTACTTTCCTCCCTGATAAAAGAGGCTTTTTGCCAGAGTATCCAGAGTTTGCCAGAGTTTTGCCATTCCTAAACCACTGTGGTCACAGTGGCACACAGAGTTTGTGCTTTGGACTGACAACCAAAAGGTTGGTGGTTTTAATCTTGTGCGGGACAATGTGATTCTACATTCTTGGGCAAGGATTTAAACATGATATATTGCCTCTGATAATGTTTTATGTTGTTTGTTAGGAAATAAGTGGACCTATCACCAGTTTGTCAAAGGCAACAATTCCATGGCTTCCCTTTGAAACTGTGACTGCAACGCACCTCTACTACAATGTACTAATTTTTTTGAAAAAAGAGAGTACATTGTACTGAAATTCTTCGGCATATTTATAATGAGTAAAGCCTTACGTTCCCAAGCTTGGTGTCTATAGTCAGGATTACAACAAGGTAAAGTCAAGGTACATGGCAAACCATCTCGTCTGTTGTGATAGTGATCTATGAGCTAGAGGGAAAAAGCATAAATATACATCAGTAAACATGCATTTGAAGTCAGAAAATCATAAACGCAGAAACATAACCTATTTTAGTGCATCAACCCATCGGACAGACTAAATAAAGCAGTAAAGCACAAACAACTAACAACATTGCTTCACACAATCTATCAAATCATTATTGGGCTTCTATCTATTCATTACATTATTACAATCAATATTGCAGCATACCTATTTATTACAATCAATATTGCAGCATACCTATATCTCCAAACTTTATACATATGTTTCCAATACTGATGAACAACACTGTGTTTTTGTGTCAAGCTCCATCAGTTTTTACCTGTTTCGAACAAAAGCTTATTGTTGTTTGACAAATATTAAATATTGATGAATTGTCACATCGAAACTACACTTACTTCTGTGGTTATTGTCATATCATAACTACACTTAGTTCTGTGGCTATGTATTGAAAGAAAATACAGCATTGAAGGCATGATGGTTATGTGAACAGTGACTTGAATTTACTTGAAATCTTGGTCTGTACGAAGCAGACTTTTTTTATTGCACAAGTAGATACATGTAATTGTACTCTTAAGATGATTTCAGACTCAACCAATATCAAGACCTCAAGTCTGAAAGTCTCCATTACAACAATGTAAGATTGTCTCTTACTTAAAGACATATGAGATGACTTACAATAACAAGTGCTTTAAATTTAGGTCCGAGGTCGATGTGATAGTCTTCCCCATCTGTACAAGAAATGATATAATGTCGAGGACGTCTATCATGGCACATGGTGAGTACAAAAGATGAGTCCTCTATTCTTGTGCGAATTCTAAAGCAAGAGGAAAAACACAGGAAATAAACTACATGTCCATGTAATTATTTTATTATCTCTATATTTATAAACAAACATCAATATGACTATTATGTGATGATTTTTAAAGGTTTGATACAGACAAACAGATTCCATTCTATACTTCTAGAAACCTGTTGTGGAGAGGAGCCTTCACCAAGCACATTCTAAGGCTGTGGACAGGGGAATGATTTCTAGATAAAAGAGGTCAGCTGTGAACAACCAATAAATGGGCAGGAACAAACTGGTTTCCTGCTGCCTTGAAGATGGGTCTTGGATGCTCAAAGGCTAAGGGATTCAATCATGACAAAATGTCATCCTACTGCCATGTGGACAGGTCACGGCTGACCAAAGGCCAAGGGGGGTGGACCCCAACAGAAAACAACAGAGCCATGTTGGGGGCCTCAAGATACTGCCCCATCACCTATATAGAGCATAGCAGCAGGTAGCAGGCTTATCATCTGCATTTTCAAACCAAACACCTGATTCAGAGAATGAAACAGAAAAACCAGATGGACCTTAAGAAAATAACCCTGATATGAACAAGGACTTTGATTTTTTGGGTGTGGGAAAGGTCAAAGTTATAAATGGAAAAGAATTGAAATTACATGAACAAATTTCAAAATTCAAAGGAGATATTCTGGCTTTCCTGGAAAAACAAAAGAAAGGGTACGGAAAATGAATCAACAATGAAAGATGAGAGAATAATTAAATCAATTTACAAGGCTAAAATCCAAGGTAAAAGAGCTTAGAATTACCACAAAATGTAAAAACAATCAAACGATAAACAAGGCAGCACCAAGCTTAACTATCAATACCCTCTGTCAGAACAGACACCCATCACTACTTGTGATGACAATCGGCCTATGGAATACAAATCGGCCTATGGAATACAAATACAAAACAAGTTGATGAGACACCTTTCCAGAAAACATTTGACAGTTTCATGAAATGTTGGATTTAAAGCTCTATTTATTCTAACCAGTGGATGAATCCCCTAACTGTGGAGTTACTAAAGTACAGCAAAGAAGAAGAAGAAGAAGAAGAAGAAGAAGGAGGAGGAGGAGGAGGAGGAGGAGGAGGAGGAGAAGACGGAGAAGACGAAGAAGAAAAAGAAGGGCATGAGAAAAAAATATGAAAGAAGATCTAAAGAAAAGAAATTCCCTTCACGGAAGGAAAGACTGGAGAATATTTAATTTTGGAAACTTATGGTAAACCGCATACATTGAAAAGTAAAATAGGACATCGACAAGTATAATTTCTACAAGCACACATACAAACATTTTACATATATAAAAATTGTCATGTTTAAATTCCACTTCAGTTAATGTTAAAAAAGTATTATAAAATATTAGATGTACAAACCCATATCAATAAAAGCCTGCAAATCTTCTTTAAAGTCATATTTTGTTTCCTGGCAAAGTGTGTGAGTTTATGTGCCTCATGCACCTTGGCCATCTATACTATATATAATCGGGGACTTGGAAAATCTGTCATTGCGAAAGGCTTCTAAACCACTGAACATTCAGATTTCAAATTTTATGTGCTGCATCATAAGGGTTTATAGAGTGCACAGTTTTCAATAGAACTCTGAAGTCTCTTTACTTTTTGTTTTAGAAACATTTCAATTTCCCCGTGTTCACTAGGCTCATTGACCTGGTCCAGGTTTAACTAGCCACACCATTTGGCAAAGGAGGAAATCAAGTAAATGAACCGGAAATAACAGATTTTTTTTTCAGGCCATACCTAAATCTAATGTGTTAGATATAAAATTATTTATTTGCAATCACAACATAATAGTGTACTCCCGTTCATTGAACGGGCACCCAGGTAGTTATTATATGTTGCGTTATGCTGGCCGTTACATCATGGATGGCATGGTGTTTAAGTGTGACTGGCAAGTCATGATGGTATTGTTGTTGATATCCAACGCTTTCGGGTAACCATTCATTCATGCTTCAATGGCCCATGAATTCCCTCAAGCTGTTTGTTACTGTTGAAGGAGAGGCCCCTTCGCCCAGTCCCACACCCGCCTCGGAACTCCGCCCCCCCCCCTCCCCCCACCCCCTCGTCTTTGTTTTCCGAGCCTTTGGAAATTTTGTGAATACATGTACAAAGAAGTTCGCTTAAAGGCAATTCTATGAGAAAAAGGAAATTGTTTTGACTTAGAACCCAGGTTGAAATTTACTATTTTTTAAAACCCCCAGTAATTGTTGGCAAGGTCGTAGAAAATGCATTCCGTGAAAACATTAAAATTTATTCATTTTTAACTCATTGACTAGCCTAAATAAGGGCAACATATGCGTATGCGTACGGTTTAACTCTTTGACTACAATTTGCCCCAAAAATCGGGATGAACACAGCCATATATCGGCTTAGGGTAGTCAAACAGTTTGGGGGAAGCTCTTCCCAAAGCAACTCATTTTATCTGAATTGAGATGTAAAAGCTTAGTTTTAGGAAATTGGGTCTGTACATTAAAATTTGAATTTAACCGAGAATTGACTTTAAGCGAATTGGCTTTGGAGGACTCAAATTACGTATAATGTGAAGTTTTGTGGTAATTGTATCCATGTAATATGTTTAAACTCTTCAGACTTGGGGGATTTGCTTTAAATTGCTGGGCTTTGTAGGCCTATTGTTCTGTCGCAAACAAGTCACAAACAGGTCCATCTATGCGGGAGGGGGGTAGTAGGGGAGGGGTGCTTGTTTTGGTCTCTTTATTATTTAATTTGGCTTTCGTCATTCATTTCTTTCTCAACGGCGCGTTGTATTTTTCCGCCTTCTGCCACATTTGTTCGTTGTTCGTCTCGTCATGAGGCAGCATTGACTATCAAGTTGTTTTGAGTGTATAGAGTTGCTTCTTTTATTACTTTTGCTGCACCTGAAACTCGAAACTGAGTTAGTCATGCCATCTACTTACATCGCTATAACCTAAATTGTGAGCGCGGACAGCGCAGTAGTTAGGGCGCTTGACCACTATGCCAAAGGTTAGGGGTTCGATTCTCGCTGTGCAGGCTTGATTTAAAATCAGAAAAATGGAACATTATACCTCCCAACACAGTGATATCCACAGAAGTTCATCAATTTCAAAAGGCAATATTAAGTGTGGGCTCGCGCTTTGTTTGAGAGGTTTCTACCTCATGATTTCCTAGGTTCCATGGTTCCTGGTTTCAACCGCATGATTTCCTAGGTTCCATGGTTCCTGATTTCTATCTCATGATTTCCTAGTTTCCATGGTTCCTGCCTCACGATTTCCTAGGTTCCATGGTTCCTGGTTCCTACCTCATGATTTCCTAGGTTCCATGGTTCCTAGTTTCTACCTCATGATTTCCTAGGTTCCATGGTTCCTGGTTTCTACCTCATGATTTCCTAGGTTCCATGGTTCCTAGTTTCTACCTCATGATTTCCCAGGTTCCATGGTTCCTGGTTTCTACCTCATGATTTCCAAGGTTCCATGGTTCCTGGTTTCTACCTCATGATTTCCTAGGTTGTTTGGTACCCGGTTTCTACCTCATGATTTCGTGGGTTCCATGGTTCCTGGTTTCTACTTCATGATTTCCTTGGTTCCATGGTTCCTGGTTTTAACCGCATGATTTCCTAGGTTCCATGGTTCCTGGTTTCTACCTCATGATTTCCTCGGTTCCATGGTTCCTAGTTTCTACCTCATGATTTCCTAGGTTCCATGGTTCCTTTTTTCTACCTCATGATATCCTAGGTTCCGTGGTTCCTAGTTTCTACCTCATGATTTCCTAGGTTCCATGGTTCCTTTTTTCTACCTCATGATATCCTAGGTTCCGT
>JBCHJU010106105.1:0-10705 GCA_039654505.1 Plocamopherus imperialis | reverse complement strand
GGAGAGAGAGAGAGAGAGAGAGAGAGAGAGAGAGAGAGAAAGAGAGAGAGAGAGAGAGAGCAGTGAGGGGACAGAAAGCTTCAAAGAATGAAACGGAAAAGGCGGTGAAATAAAGGATGTAAAGATGAGAGAAAAAAAAAAAAGAAAAAGAATAGGAGGAACGGCGGGCGAAAAAAAAAGAGAAAGAGAGAGAGAAGGATCGAAATAAATGAAGGGGGATAAGATGAGGGGGGGGGGGGGGAGATAAAATACTTGAAGGTATGAAAGAAACAAAAAAGGGAAAGAATGAAGAGATGAAAAGCAAAATATAAAGATGGGTGCGTGAATGGAAAAGGGGAAGGGAGAGATAAGATGATCAGACATAAATTATATGATAAATACAAGGGAGAATGGAAGAACGGAAAGAAGAAATGGCGACAAATTTAATTAACTCTTCCTTTGCCATTAGGCGATACATGTATATCGGCATGAGCTCGATTTATTTCTTTGATTACAATTTGCCGACATATCGGGTTGAGCATAATATGTACATGTACACATGATAGTACCACAAAGATACTAAGAATGTTGAAATGAAACTTAAATTATCAGAAGCGAAGAAAAACAAACAAACAAACAAAACAAACAAACATAAAAACAAAAATCCAAACAAACAAAAACACCTTCATTTTTCAGATTCCTATCCTGTTTGGCGTGCTGTCAAGAATATTCAGTTCAATTGAGTTTGCCAGCTATTTATTTTGAAGGCCGAAAAGATGGCTACTTACTATTTTCTGTAATCTTTCGAGGGTTTGCGAGATAGTTACAAGGTTGACTGTGACTCCGTATCGCTAGATAAACAATCCAACATGTCGGCACTGCATTCGGTCATCATTCATAATCATCGTTGGAGAACGCCTGGCATTTGCCTGCTTTGGGCTTTTTGAATGGCGGATCCATAAATAGATCTAATAGGCTTTCACGGCACGGATCTGGCTCTATTATTATTATAGCTACAGATGGGTCCAACTTTCAAATAGGCCGATTACAACGCCATAAAATAATAGTGCTGCTAGCTTCTACTCCCCCCTTCCCTCTACCATCCCCACATACTTGTAATTTACACTAATATATTATGTTAAATACACTCACAAAGTGTCCTCGTACATCGAAGACATATGAATAAAGCCTAAATCATCATAATATGCCCAGGAGACCAGAGTGTCACATATAGGCTAATATATTCTATCAACCCGTAAAACCACCCACCAACCTCAACCTCTACCCCCAACCCCCACGTGATATTCTATCAACCAGCAAACCACACATCAACCTCTACCTCTACCCCCAACCTCCAAGTCCCTTTCTATCAACCCGGAAAACCACCCACTAACCTCTACCTCTACCACCAACCTCCTAGCCCCTTTCTATCAACCTGGAAACATCCCACCAACCTCTACCCCCAACCCCTAAGTCCAATTCTATCAACCCGGAAACTACCCATCAACCTCTGCCTCTACCCCCAACCTCCGAGTCCCATTCTATCAACCCGGAAACCACCCACTAACCATCAAGTCCCATACTATCAACCAGGAAACAACCTATCAACTTCCACCACTACCCACAACCTCCTAGCCATGATATTCTATCAACCCACTAACCTTCACCTCTACCCCTAACCCCGCCCCAACCTCAATCTCCCGGAAGTCTTTAAGAAACAATTAATACAGGCTTACTTAGCACTACAAACGGTTTATTGATTGGCTGGTTATTGGAACGTTAGTGTGGCTGGCTGGTGCGCATGTGTATGTGTGTGTGTGTGTGTGTGTGTACGTGCGTGTGTGTGTGTGCGTGCGTGTGTATCAGTGTGTGCGTGTGTGTGTAAATGTAGTAAAAAACAGACGACAGTATTCTGGCTGAACTTCCCACAAGATACCGCCGGCTTTCGTCACTACAAGAAAAGGACACGCTAGCCTTTTCAAATCGGACGGGCCGGGGTGGGGGTGGGGTTTTGTTTTTGACCCCACCCTCACCTCAACCCCTGAGACATTCACTGACTCAGACACACATTCATACCTAAACACGCATACAGATAGATCGAGGCTTGGGCAGTTTTATTGTTTATTATTTTAGTATTGCAAGCTTGCGTTGTTGGGAACTTGTAAAATTTGTCGAGATAAAAGAAAACGAATTCCAATGCAAACGACTCCACTAGCCTGACTAGGCCTATTTACACAAAATGCTTATACACACATTCACACACCAACACATACACATCAAACTAGATCTAGTATGGATTATCTGAAAATTCTAGGTCTGGACAATAAAAACTGTGATAATATTATATCTCGAGGCCCATAATAGTAATACAGTAATACGTTTGCACAGCGTGTTATGCATGGCTTGGAAAGATTAAAGATTATTATTTTGAGACCTGCGCCTGCACAGAGTTGAGTTTGAGGAACCAATTGTGTCTTAACATTGGTGTATAGTCTAGAATGAGGAAGAAAATCGTAGGCTAACATCATGCTGTCTAGATCTAAATCTATATCTATAATCTAATATGTATACGATGTACACTACAGTACAGGCAGGAATAGACCCGATTCTTTGAAACACTTACAGAACTCGACAAGAATTGTATTATTCAATTACTTTCAATGCATATATTGGAGATCTACATCTTGATTCCAAATGAGAAGAATTATTGAATAGATCTAGATCTAGATCTAGATCTAGATCTAGTCCTGGCCTACTGTGTGTGCGATTGTGCAGTTAACTGCTTTTCAAACTTTTAGCGCACATCAAGGTCTATACTAAAAATACTTGCTGAAACAAATTGATGAATGCGATTCGATGAATGAATTGGGACGTTTACTTTAAGAACTATTATATATATATTAGATCGAGATTAAGATTTAGATATCTAGATAGATCTATATTAAACTTCCATATATAGAAATATATAGAATCTAGATCTAGATCTAGCTCTATCCAGACCGAGGACATGAGTATGATGAGAAACATGACAGAAAAAAAAAAGAATAGAACCCAACGACAACAAAACCAAACATGCAAAACTGTATCTAATATTCTAATTATATTATCTTGAAGTGATTATATTAATATGTTGTTGTTTCCGAGTTTTTATTTCATTTAGTGAGCGAATCTAAAGTCCACTCAACTTACCACATTGAGACGCATAATCCTAAAGGAACAACATAGCTGACAATTATAAAATTCCTTTGCAACACCAACCGGCGAAAAAATAATCGAATGAACGAAGTATTTTTTTCTTCTTATAAATCCAGGCCAAGATCGGCCTACAAGGCGAGCGAAATCCAAAGTTAGTTGTAGATCTACACGGGTTTGTAGTTTGTGTAGTTGGTTGGTTGTGTAGAGGTGGGTGGGACGGTATTAGTGTTATGTAGGCTAGACCAAGTCCAAGTTCTTTTCGGGTCCCACACAGTTGGTGACAGACGACAGGGCCCGGTTAGCCTAGCATACCTCGTCGTCGTATCGTCTGCTAGGCCAAGGGGGCTTGGTGGTGTCAAGAAAGCAGGTGATGGGTGAGAGGGGTGCGGACTCGTGACCCGGTGTAGGGCGATAAAATTACTCCTCGTGAAAGAATGACCTAGGGCGGGATGAAGGTTTCGTACATTAGTTTGCTGGGGTTTTTTTTTTATCATCAAAGTTTGCTCTGCCTAAAACACTTAACGCTCAACACTTACGAAGTCAAACGAAACAAAGAATAAGGTCGCTAATGTTTTTAGCCACTATTCATATCCTGGCTGCGAAGTGAAATATTTTAAAAACATTCGACCTGCATCTTGCACAATCCAAGCGCCGTCTACGCCCTGAGGTTGAAAATAGATTCATGAGAGATGTCTTGACGTTACAAGGTAGAGCAAGAAAAGGGTAGTTTGCTAGTGGCAGAAGCTACTAACATGAAATGTGTCATGATTCATTCTGCACTAGGCTTGAAGAGAAATAATAACTAGAATTTTAGGAAAAAAGACGTCAAAACGACTTAGGGGTAAATATCCCGAGGAGTAATTATGTCGTATTACACCGGTTATGTATGTGAAGTAAGCGGCAAGCGGGGACCGACGCTTCTCCTCTCTCTGACGACGTCCCGCACGGCTGATGGTCAGTCGGTTCGCTAGGGATCGCAAACACTACACCATCTGCAAATCGCACCTCAGGCGATTCGACGTGTAAACTCGTCACTGATTGGCAAGCCATTACTATACTATAATTTGCTATGCTTTCTAATGAAAGCGGTGTACGGTCGGTTGTACTTTCTACCTGCCTTCCGTCCGTTGACTCGCCACAAGACCGGCGTGATGAAAGAGAGTGCTTGTGTGTCCGTGTGTATGTTTGTCAGTTTTTAAACTAGTGCATGTACGTGTACTACAAAAGGACAGGTGCGTGCGTCCAAAAGTTTGGCCGCTACCAAACTATGGTGGACTCCGTTCAGGTGGACTCCGTTCATTTAAGCAATGGCTTGACAAACGGTTGTTGATCCTGTAAATAATAAAATGATTTTTGATAAGGTCGTCGATCGGCGAGCGGCTGGCAAACGATTACTTTACCTATATTAAATAATGAATCAATTGATCAACCGAATGCAAAGCTTGTCCTGATGTCGCTTGATGTCATTCAAACCGACAGTGTTGAAATTTAATCACAAAAATGGAATAATTACAATAGATTCTAGTCATTTTTATCAATGCCTTTACTTGTTTGAGGAGGGATGTAAACACGAAAAATACATGTAACCTAACCATTTTTACTATTCTATCCGATAATTGGCCTTTCAATGACTTTTTTTTATTGTTATTAATTAACTCTTCTGGTTCCAGAATAAGCCATTATATCAGCATGAGCACGATTTAACTCTTTGACAACAATTTGCCCATAATATGCTGAGATGAGCACCAGCAACAACAACAACAAAAGCAAACACAAATAACCACAATTATGTTGAATATAATATAACACTATAACAAATAAGTAAGAACACAATCATCACTGTGGCATATCAAGGAAGTATTTATGTTTCCAAAGTTTGCAGTAACAGTAATTAATTAATCAAAGTTTGTCAATGAGAGGAGGGAAAAAAAATTAAATTAACAGCCAAAAAAACAAACCCAAGGTCATCATATCACACTGTTGGGAGGCAAAAATATGAAATTGCTAAATGGAAAAAAACCTTCCATGGGATGGAAATAAAAAAAGAAAGTAGAAAAATTTCCATGACTTGGAACCAAACAGTTTAAGTAGAATCCGACGTAGTATGTGAAAAATTATGTAAATGGACAAGTCCGCAGGGAAATGAAGGCGTAGACGTACATCAGAAGATGATGAAATACAACAAAGTCGCTTGATGAAATTGTGAATAGCATCGCTGACTTAGAAATAAAATCATAGTTGTGAACTTACTAAGTACAATTGTTGCTGATTGACGCAACATGACGCTATGTATTATGTAAGAAAAAAAATAATAAAAATGATAAGAATTACAGCAATAAGGGTAAAGGAAACACTTAAGGATAGTACATGTATACATGTATATACGTTATATATATATATATAATTATACTTATGGCCCGGGTTGAGGTAAAGAAGATACAAAAAGGTAAGTGAAAATTGAAAGGAGTTGTAAAGAGGCTCACAATGTCTTGTTTAAGTATTTCCATTATCTTAACCCTTTGACCGCAATAAGCCGATATATCGGAATACAGGCATGAGAACTATATTGAACTCTTGGGACTGAAGTCAAAGAGTTAAATCATGCTCATGCTGAGCCAATATATTGGCTTATGGCAGTTAAGGGGTTAAAATTAATAAAAACGATAATTAAAAAAATAATACCGTAAAAATAATGATGATAATGATGATGATAATGATGATAACAATAAAAAGTAGGAAAAGAAGAAGAAAAAAAAAGGTGTGTGTGTTTTGGGTAGGGCTGGGGAGGCACCAAAATGAGTCCACTCAGACTTTACAAAAAGGTGTTTACTACAAAATGACACTGACAATCACAGCCATATAACATCAGCTATCTAACATAAGTCAACTTTAGGAAAATGCCAGGCTAAAAGCTGAGCTAACGCGCAAAAAAGAACAACCAAAAAAACAAAAACAAACAAAAAACGAACAAAAAAAATTGACCTAAATTAACAATGTGACCTGCTTACTCAACAATAGATACTGTTTTTTTTTTAGATTTTGAGCCAAGAGCGTCACATAAACCACTATATTTTGCTGCCTGATTTTTGGTAGAAAGTGTGAAGTTTACCATGCATTGCAACAAAATCCACAGTTGAATGAATAGCGACATAGTGTCATAGAACAGGCCGGGGTGTTTTGGGAAATGAATCAGGATTTTGTTTCAGGGATTCTCATCACAATTTCGAGGAGCTGATTTTCAATGGAAACATTTATTTATCCTCTAAAAAACTTCTATTGGAGATGCAAAATGACCTGTCTATTTACAAAACAAACTCTTTATAGCTGTGGGAAAAAGTTCATAAATTTATTCTGCAATACATACATTTATTAAAGGTCTTTTAGGTTTGGAAAGAGATCATAATCACTCATGACATAAAAATCAATCATTTTCAGACAATCTTTCTAAATATATTTTGTAAAAATCCTTTATCTGTAGAAAAAGTCATGTATATTCATGATGTAAAAAAATTTTAGTTATGGAAAGGTCATGTATACTTTTAATATAAAAATCTTTTTGCTCTGGAAAAAAATCTGTATATTTTTATGTAAAAATTTTGTAGCAAGTCTTTGAGTTGTGAAAAGGTATGTAAAGTCATGTATAATTATGATAAAAAAATCTTTTAGTAACGGAAAATGTTTCAAGACTATCCAGGTCACTGCCGGTTTCTTTGGCTATGGCAATGATCTGCTCAGTTCAATCGATAGACCAAACTATTTTGGCTGTCACAAAGGTACAGTATTCAGTTTCTTAGAGCAGAAAATTGTAGGTCATGTCCATTCTTTCTTTAAGTGAAAAAAAAAAAATCTTTTTGTTTGACATGGCTTGTCTCTAGCTGCTTAGCAAACTTTGCAATATGTTCAACAATTAAGGACTTGTCTTCAAAATGCCTCATACTATTACAAAAAAACAACAAAAAAAAACAACAAAAAAACTCAAAAACAAACAACTTTCAAAAAACCTACAACAGTAGCGACAACACAATAAAAGTGATTTTTCTAAAGGTGAGGAGAGGGTAAGGGGAGGAATGATGCGGCAATATCTACCTACAATACATAGGTAACATTAATCAACATGCAATGGAAAGATAAGCGTTAGACAATTTTTAAAGAAGGCTAAGAATAAGAACATCAATTTCTTCCATTACAGTAAATAGTGCAGGTGCCTGTCATGACAAGAAACTTCACACCTTGGCCTCTGGAGTGCCAAACTTGTATGATTTGCCTCTAAGGTGCCAAAGTGGTATCAGACCTTGTACATCACACTCTAGAGTGCCTAACTTAGACCTTTTTATACTCCTGAGTTCAAAGTTAGGACAATTATTAAACTCTAGAGTATTAGATGTGGACAATTAGCACACTATAGAGTGCCAAACCTGGACAATTATTAAACAGTAGAGTGCCAAACCTGGACAATTATTTAACTCTACAGTGCCAAAGTTGGACAATCATTAAACTCTCCAGTGCCAAACTCCAGTAATGATTACACTTTAGAGTGCCAAACATGGACAGTTACAGTGTAACTTTATCAGGCCTCTCTAAAGTGCCAAGGCAAATTAGGCCCACATTTTGCCAAACTTGGACAATTGGACCATTAGAGTGCCAAAATTGGACAATTAAGCCTTTAGAGCATGGCAAATCAAAATAATAAAGACATTTAAAAAATAATGACTAAAATGATTTCTTGAATTGATGTAAACAAACTGTCATTGAAAAAAAGAGTACATCATTGAAAAATAGAGTACACGGATGTATGTATAAACATGTGCCAGGCCAACAAAAAAAAAAAAGCACAACAATGTACCGTAGACTTTGTTCAATCAAATTCCAGTGACGGCCTATGAAAGTTACAGCCAAAGAAAACTGTCACTTTAAACAATCCTAAAACTACAAAAACACATGATACACAAATAATACTCCTAAATAACCATTAAACAAAAGACAGCAACCGAAGGAAAAAAAATTGAGCATAAGATTCAAGCTTATAATATCATAAAAAAACAGCAACAAAAAAAAACAAACCCAAACAAAAAAAACAACAAACACACCCAAAACTAAACAAAACAAAAAATGTATAAAACCTTCATTGTCAATACGATATCTAAATGTTATTATTTCACAAATATTGGGTACAGACATATTATTCCACTTGTAGATAATACATAAAACAAATAAAAAAGAAATCATAAAACAACAAAGCAAAAAGAAAACCAAAAACAAATCAAAGCAAAGATAGAAGGACACGCAAAATTGGCAAACTCCAGTCCCTTACTATCCAATAACAGCCGTGATCCAAATTTGCAATAACATGGACTAGAACAGGAGTTACACTTGCTAAAAATCAGCTAAAAGATCTAACAAAGAATGCAAAGACTGTTTGTTTGGGGTTTTTTTTCAACATTTTGATTATAATGAACCACTTCAAGGGCGACACAATGGGTACTGGTACCTCTAAATTAAATATGATGCAAAGCTCAGCAATCAAGTGAAAGTCTAGACAATAATATCGATGAGGGTCATGAAGCAGCCAAACATATTTATAAAGACCTTACCTTACAGACTTTATAAAGGTCTGTACTATGTATTATGGAGGACACCTCTGAAACACCCATCAAAAGAACAAAACAAAAACAAAAACAAAAAACAAAAACCTTACAAAGTCCCCAAGGCGTCACATAGCAAGAAAAAAAAACAGCAAAAAAATAAATAAATAAAATAATGACATAACATTATCAAGCATGATATGTATAACACATTGTATGTGTACGCAATTTAGGCACTACTAAAAAAAAGATCTAAATGAAATGTAAACATGAGTAAAATGTACTCATTCGATATTCGCAATTTTAATCTCATCCAAGAGGTTTTGCTATGGAATGGTAATGACTGTGATCAAGGTAAGCCTACTGAAGAATGCATGTAATAAGTTTTTGAAAAGTCGACACATGCACAACATTTTGAATACAAATGGCAAAAACTAAGCACACTACAAGAACCTTGATCTATTATGACATTGGTAACAATATAATGATGCACTCCTATGGACACAAGTTTTTTAGTGTAAAACTAGTGAAATGAAAAAAATAAAACTTTCCACACATACATCTAGTAAAACAACACACACAGAATATGACAGTATTCATTCATAATGTGCATTTTCTAACATATAAAGGGGGATATCATTATTATTATTATTATTATTATTATTATTATTATTGCACTTTAGAATGGACATTTTCTTTTACAACTTTTTTCATCAACAACATTGGCAAAATGACAAAATTCTTTAAAATATCATAAAAGAAATAAAAAAGTAGCAAAACCATTGCGGCTGATCGTCATCAATTCAAAAGTCGTCTTGAGACAAAATTTGAGTCTTGACACAAAATGCACTCAACAACAAAACAGAAAGAAATGTTGTAACATGAAAAGAGGGATATGTTGTAACATGAAAAGGCTTCTAAGGGAAGGGTGGGAATGGTGTTATTTATGTATAGTTAAATAAACCATGTGATTATTATTATGCACGAATTGATTTTATTTTGTAGTTTTCTTTTTGGAACTTTATTTTTTATTTTTATCTCAGTGTTTGACAGTAAAAATTTTCACCAGGAAAAAAAAAAAAGAATAGGTGTAACAACAGGGAAAGAAAAGTAGTTATTTCCGTCAACGAAGAACATTCAATGTAAGTATAAAATAAGGTGAAGCTTACTGTAAGCATGGACAATTTTATAAAAGGGAGTGAAGAATAAACAACATTATTATGCAAACATAACCAAGCTTACATACTGCTGCTAACTTCTGAGTACTTGGCTATTTCAACAAGCACAAACTCACACATACACACATGCACTAGCCTCTTACTTTGGAAAACATTACGCGCCGACTTGAATATGAATGATCAAAATTTGGGAATTTCATAACATTTGTATCCACACAATTTCATGACCTTGCTTTAAAAGAAAAAAAAAGAAAAAGAAAAAAAAATCCACGATATGTTATAAAAGGCAAGTGTACCAACAACAACAGCTTTGTATATGTTTAAGAGTTGGGGGTAATTCACAACCTACAACTTTGGGGAGTGGGGAGGAAAGGGGGCGGGGGGGGGGGGGGGGGGGGGGGTTGTAGATTTAGCGGCTGTTTTTCAGGGCGATGTTGTCGTAGTCGTGCAGTTAAGGCTCCCCGATGTTCCGCCATTTTGATTTAGAGTCCCTCCCGCCGAGTTCCTGATCGAACTGCTAAATTAAATGGCGCTGCTGATACGATCAGGGGGTGGGTGGGGAGTGGAGGGGAGGAGGTGGGACGGGGGAGCTGTGGGAAAAGGGGTTTAGCGTCGGACTTCGGACTGAGATGTCAGGAGTTGGGAGTTCGAAACCACCCTGGGACACATGCTGGGGTTTGTTTTGTTTTTTTCCTCCTTAAGCAAGAAAATTTACCCCTGTTGCTTCACTCGACTCAGGTGAAAATGGGTACAGCTTGGCTGGGAAAGTAT
>JBCHJU010105994.1:0-10705 GCA_039654505.1 Plocamopherus imperialis | reverse complement strand
CGCCATCTTGAAACTCTCTGAATAGCGACATGTTCCCGATAACGACATGCACCCTCGGTCCCGAGCCATGTCGTTATCGGGAGAGTGCACTGTATATGACAGTCCCATCAATGACAATTTAAAGAGGAAAGCCTAAAAGACAATGGTGAGCTAGCATGTATGTAAAAGCAAGTTATACATGTTCGTCTTTCAATTGAAGTCACAGTGTATGGTAAAAATACCTTTGCCATGGGCTCCTTGTTGGGCATCAAAGGCAAATTGACAACTACTAAACTTTTCCCATCTTCTTCACAAAGCTCTTGAAGCCTTGGTAAAAACTCCTGAAACGAAACCAAAAACTGACTTCATTCCAATATGCATAATATAAGCAGCGCCTTTTTAAAGCTAATAACACTCTACAACACTTGCATCATTGTTAAAGATCTTTACAGTAACTGCAACCCCAGAGGGTGACCCTGGGAGGCCACAGCTTAAAAACCAACCGATGACTCAGTTCTTTTTTTGTTTTGCTTTTTAAAGCCAGAAACTTTGCCCCCTGTTGCTTCACTTCATCTGGGGGTGAAGATAGGTACAGCTTTGGCTTGGAAAGCATTCTGCAGACATGGATGTAATCTGTCACTGTCTACCTCACGCAATGGGGACTGGAATAAGCTCCAGCCCTATGACAACTTATTTTCTATTATATCAGTATCACATCAGCCATTTCAGTCATCCTTTCTAATTTGGCTTTCTTTATGTTTCAAGGGTATTTTGTGGGAGAGGCTGTAAATATTTCTTTCTTCACTTTCACATTGCAGAGGGACAAAAATGTGTGGTAGTTTGCCTTATACTCCATCTGTATAACTGAGCCAATAATTTAAAATATTGGGTGCATTACCTAAATAGAAGGGTTTTTCTAAAAGGTAAGCTTCTTTAGTAAAAGAGTATTCAAGGAGTCATATAAAATGCAGTCACTTCGAGTCTATTGGCTCATAAGGCCGGAGCTTTTACTGGTTTGCAGTGATAGATCTAATCTCTATATATTTCTGCATAGGATGCTAGACTATTGAAGAATACTTTCCCAGTAGAAACTGTACCCATATTCACCTGGGTTCAGTAAAGCAACATGGATACAATTTCTTGCCTAAGGAAAAAACGCATGTGTCAAATGGTGGGTTCAAACCTAAGATAGTGCCAATGCTGATTTTTTAAGAATGACAAACCCAAGAAGGTGGGACTGAATGAGTTGAAAATACTGTGATACTTTTTCCTTTTCATTTCACATAAAAGCAGCATTGCTTTACATAATGACATGGTTTGGGTCATTTTGTTGTTTTGGGGGGCTTTTTAAATAAATAAATTTCATAGATTCATAGGTGTTCACTTCTGAAAGCTAGTACGAATTATGAAAAAGAATTACATCTCCAGTCATCTGATTTTATACCTACGATCCTAATATATAAAAAAGCAAAACAAATCCAAACAAGCCCATCACTGTACCTCAACAAATTTGGTGTATTCAGCCTCAAGGTCCGGTGTGATTGAAACATAAACTCTGATGATGTGCTTCATGGCCTGACAGATTTCGGAGTTGAAAACTCGACATGAATTCATCATTGCGAAATTCCAGTCCTCTGTTAAAAAAAACAACACAAAAAAAAAAAAAAAAAAAAAAAAAAGATTTATTGTGGGGAATATTAAATTTAATCAAGAAACGAAAATTGACAATTATCAGTCATATCAAAAGGCTGACTGGTTTAGAAAAAAAAAAAAAGTAATTGAAGGAAAGGTAGAGGGGAAAAGAACTAAAGCATAACCAGGAAGGCAACAGGGGGATGACATAGAGAGTTGGCTTGCAATGACAAATTCGCTCTTAGGAAAGCTTGATTTGGAGTGACCTTAATACAGACGCATGTTTAGGATGGCTAGGTTCAACAGATAGAGATGGTGATACAGAGAGAACATGAATCACAGGGGGCTAACCATAACGGTAATGGTGAAAGTCAAAATACTTTTCAAAAATTATGTTCACATTACTTTGTATAAAGCAAGCGCACTGACTATCCTGCAGACAAGCACTGACCCTTTAATAATTAAAACAAAGGACCAGTTCTAATCTCGCAACAATTAAGACCTGAAGACTGAAATATAAATTATAATTCTAATTTTCTTCATTGATTACCTCTAAGAGTGCACAATAACCACTCATATACTTCCTTATTCAACTAATCACTACAGTTGTACACCTATCAAATCTAACAAATATCAATAGCCTCTGCCAAGACGAAATGCTGGAATAAAGATAAATGATATTGAACTTGAACAGGTTGAAGATTTTGAATAAGCATGGCAAAGAAAAGAAGGAGAAGTCCAAGCAACATCTGGATAGACAAAAACATTCCCGTAAAACGGAAATAAAATCTCATGAAAAGCCTCATAAGGCCAGTTATGATCTACAGATGTGGATGTGTCTTAAAAAGCAGGATGATAAAATACTAAAAGCTGGGGAAATGTGGCTGTACCGCAGAATGCTCAGGATCAGCTGGATGGAAATGAGAACAAAGGAAAGTGTCCTCAAAGAACTTGGCATAACAATGCAAATATTAAAAGAAGTGAACAAAAGAAAACTGAAATATGTCAGACATATAACAAGTCACGGCAAAACAGATCTGACGGCAACTGTCTTCCTAGTCTTCTTCATGTGAAGAGCAGAAAAAGGAAGACCATCTGTATCTTACATCTCCAACCTTTCCAACGCCACAGAGATGAAGATGCATGAGCTGGGTCATAAAGAGTAGAAATAGAGGAGAATGGAAGAAAGTCATAATCAGCACTGCAGCGACCATTGACTCCTGGTGACGCTGTACAATGTACTAGATACTGCCAAGGCCAACCTTTATTGACATTGATGAAGGGCCCTTCCATTTCCAGTGAGCTGGAAGCGAACTCTGGACCCCGGAGATAAGCTGGCTGGTGTAGCTGGACGGTGGATCCTAGGGAAGGCTCACTCTCCAACACTGTCCAAAAGTCACCCGCATGGGAATTACCTACAAGACAAAAAAAAAAAAAAAAAAAAAGAACATTGTGAGGAACACATTTACACGTATAATTCATTATCTCCAGTTAAACTCACATCAGTTTTTTATCTATTAGGAACAACTCAGTGGCATTCTTCCTTAGGTGAAAAACCAAAAACATGTGGAAGAAAATCTGATTTTGCGTAATTTGATGCATAATAGTGTATTGAAGCTTATAACAATGAGCTAGCCGATCAAATCTTAAGTTATGACTATACTGCACACCAAGAGAACACATAAAGCCAGCCAAGGCCTGTCCTGAATGTTGTTACCAAAGGAGAAAGGGCAAACTACTTATCACACATAAACCTATGCAGAACAAGTGCAAATGAAGGATAGGTCATTCTAAATTAACATGGTGAGCCTCGTCCTGGTCTGAGATGACACTGTACTTCTTCACCTAGCATTGTTAATTTCTTACAGAAATCGACAAACTTGTTCCCGTGTGGCAACCCTTTTCGTGTACTTCCGTATTCTCGTCCGTTTTCAAGTAGTAATTAACCTAAAAGTGTAAAGCTTAGGTAGAGGTATGCAGTGAAAATACCAAACAACAGACACATCACATCAACTAAGCCCCATCATAATAAGAGTGAGGAAATGTGAATGAGAAAACAAAGATAAATTGGCACATCTATATATTGCTAGATGATCTCGAATAAGTAGCAAAACACATTAGTATTCAAAGCCCTATTCCTACCAGTTGTAAAACTAACTTGTTTGATTCTGTTGTAAAAAAGTATGTCAGAGAAAAACAGTTAAAGAGCTAATTATAAACATTTTTATTCAAACAAGTCTTTACTTGAGCCATGGACATAAGCCTTCTTGCTGATGTACATAATGTTCTTGTCTTATTTATCGTTAGTCATAAGCTGGAAATGTCTTACATTTTTCTTTACAGTAAAATATAGCTTTTTCACGTTGTACAGCATGGCTAATTGTTAAGCGCTCTAAGGAATTCCAATGGATATGGGACTGACTGACTGATCTCTTAACCCGGGTGTGGATTGTTGAGGCACCACTTCGTCGACGAACGGATGATTCCCCTCCAATGTTTTCGGTCCTCTGCAGCGCGCTGTGAGCTAGTTTTCTAGCTGGCTCACAGGATTATAGATCTAGTGCTAAATATGACCTGAAGGAGAATACCAGGACAGCCGAGGTGAAAATACAGTAGTGAAGGACTTGTCTGTGCAGAAGGAAAAAGGAACATGGCTTGGGACCAGGGTCAGATTGATACAAGATTACGTAAATGAAGTGTGACCGTCTTTGTAATTGGAGTGAGACCACACGTGGCATTGCGGTTGGACACACGTGGCATACATGTCATTGGGGGTGAGACCACACTTGTCATTGGAGGTGAGACCACACTTATCATTGGAGGTGAGACAACACTTATCATTGGAGGTGAGACAACACGTGGCAAGGGGGTGGGACCACACGTGTCATTGGGGTGGGACCACACGTGTCATTGGGGTGGGACCACAGTTGGCAAGGGGGTGAGACCACACGTGGCATTGGGGTGGGACCACACGTGGCAATGGGGAGGGACCACATGTGGCATTGGAGGTGGGACCACACGTGGCATTGGGGGTGGGACCACACGTGGCATTGGAGGTGGGACCACACGTGGCAAGGGGGTGGGCTAGCACGTGGCATTGGAGACGGGACCACACGACACACGTTTGTAGAAGGACACTCTAATATGGTTCAGCTTATTGCATGCAAGTAGTATATGTTTTATAGTTAAACTCTGAACAGAGAACGGACAAGTTGCTGGTGGTTCGTTCTTTACAAGAAAAGAACGAGTTAGCCATGTATGGCTGATTCGAAGTAGGCTCATAACGGTGTCGGCCTTCCTTAATAATTTCATCGTTGGCAAGGTATCATTTAAATTTGGGATAATGTCATGTTATTTGTTGTTTGTTTCCTGATCCCAATCTTGTCGCCAAATCTTATTTACTATATTTGTTTATTAATGGTTCAAAATCAGAAAACATTACATAGTGCATGCTAGTTTCTGTAAGGGAGAGTCAATGGTCTTCCTCTGAGCTTGCGTCAAAGTGCTTCGAATTACACTTTCATAGCCTTGATGGGCGAGATATCGTCATTCCTCTTAGAATATGCCCCAGTAGGCCCCAACGATTTTCTAGGACTAATAGTGAGAGGGCTATTTCCTCGTCTTTCCATTAATCTTTTATTGGATATTGTTTCAAGGTAGTAAGGTGTTGAGACTCCTCCAAAGTTGAACTCTGTATAAATCGTCTAACTTGTCTTCTTCCATATGGGTGAGGGGCCATAACATGGAGACCCTTGTCAATACTAGTATAGTGTACTAGATCTTTTCTATGTTTATTTCTGTTTTTTTTATATTCTAGCTTTTTATTGTAATTTCTTTTGTTTTATTGTCTTTTAATTGTTCTTTGTTTTGTTTTGTCTCTATAGTGGAGGCTTTATTAAACTTGGTTTTGTTTACAGTCAATGCTAGTAGTAGTAGTCTCGTATGACTATACCTCCACTCTAAACTTTCCAAACCAACCATTGGAGTCACCCTCAGAGCTCACGACGATATTGCCGTCGGCAAGTCTTGACACAGGGCAGTGAAGAGCGATATTATTATGGTCTGTTCTTTCGGGACTTGCTCCACAATTCCGGCATACATAGGAGTCGCCGTGTTTCCAACTATGCATACAATTTGCTGACGTTCTGATTTGTCAAGAGGCGGCAGGGAAAATTCCGGTCGTTTCGACTGCTCTTCAAGAAGCCAGGCAGTTTTTCAGTTGGGTCATTCATGATGTCGCTTTCCCCCAGGTGTGTCTCGATTCCACCTTATTGAGGAAACAAGTAAAAACATCCCGGTGAAAGATATCTTGGGTGGGGCACCAACGACATCTAGGCTAAAATCAAGGAAGCCTTTTTACAGATCCAAGATTGAAGGCTTTGACCTGAAGACTGAGACCTCAAAGAAACATGGAATGTTAATATTGACTTAACAAAACTTCTGTATAGTTTTGTTTTATTTTGGGGTTTTGGGGTTTTTTGTTTGTTTTTTGTTGTTTTTTGTTGTTTTTGTTTTTTGGTTTTTTTGTGTTTTTGTGTGTTTTTTTTTGTTTGGTTTTTTGTTTTGTTTTTGTTTTTGTTTTTTTGTTTGTTTTTTTGTTTTTGTTTTTTTATCTCCTTTGATGTTCATCGGTTTGGCTAATTAAGGCGATCATGCTCAGTTATTTCCGTCTACCCATTTGCGACCCATACAAAGAAATATACTAATACAGGACATCGAAACACCAGCAAACAAATCCATGCGAAGATATTTTCAACCGGAAGCCACACGACGTAGAGGGAGACCGAAGACATCTGTTGTCATCACACTCAGACAAGACTTTAAGGAAATCTTGCAACCAAATCTACCAAAAAAAAAAACAACAACAACTAGACTCTCAGACCTCGAACATATACAACACGTCCACGTCGCCAAAGACAGGAAAAAATGGAAACGCCTAGTCTCGGTAGTATACAGATCCTCCCATCGGAAGCGTCGAACGGCACTTTAGCGAACGGGATTTCGTCAAGTCTTAGTCCTAGTCTTCATAATAGCTGACAAACTCAGATAGCTGTGTATTCTCGTCAACGTGCCTTAAGTATTTTATTATTCTAGTTTTTTTTATGTTAGTGTTGTACATTTACGTTTCTGCTTGAAATCTTCTGTATCTTTACTGTACTTTACATTGGTAGAGAGTTTACTCCACAATCTGAATGTATTAGGGAAATATGAATATAAATGGCTATCTATATTTGATGAAGGCAGTATAAATGCTTGACCACCAAATCTTGTGTGGCTATTTTTCGTATTGAATTCCTCTAATGGTACGAGTAATATTGTTGCTCCATTAATAGCTTTGAAAGGAATAGTTACTTTATTCCTAGCTCTTTGTTCTTTGAGGGGTATCCACTGTTACTTATGTAAGTTGCACTGAAACCTAAACTCATGAGCGACCCAAGGTTCATCTTGCCATGATAATTAGAAGTCTTACCGTATGCCACGCCCCCGAATGTCGACCGTGTCGTTCATAAGACAAATCTTCACCGACAGACAGAACAGCAAAACCAACGAGAACGGACGGTGTAAGCAGAACAGATGTCAGTCGCAATGGCTGCTTTCCTCCTAAGGACCTTGTTACGTTTTATGACAGTGTGTAAGTAAACAATTTTGAATGGAAACAAGTATGAGGCAAGGGGTCTTAATTATTATAGCTCAATTTAAGGCGTGTATTGTCTTGGTCAGTAAGACCGCTCTTCATTTCTATTCGATGCGATTCGGTGCCATTGGATCCAATTTTTTTTCTTCCTTTATTTTCTTTCTTTCTTTTTTTATGTTCCCTCTGTGTTTGTAATCATTCTCTATGGTGCCTGTTTTGTCGAGATCTATTGTGTCAGATCATTTTCATTGTGATATGTTTGAATAGACTAGCTCCCCACTATATGAGTTTACTTTTACGCCACATAGAAAGTCTAGCTGGGACATTGGTAGGCAATTCCAGAAAGTTTCTTAATCTTCCATTTTTTGTCTGGAGGGAAAGTACATTGATCTGGTCAGGTTTCAAATTTGGTTTCTATAGGCAAATTATTATCATGCCTCCATTGTCAATAAGCGGCTGGGGTGGCACAATGGTTAGTGGCTCACCTCTGAAGCAGAAGGTCCCTAGTTCGATCCCCAGTCGTGCCGGCATTTTTTTTTCTGTCCATCTAGCAACAATGGGAAGCTTAGTCATTTCAGGCAAAACGAAAAGTCAAGCGACGTGGAAAGGAACTCGTCACCCTACCACACAATGTCGATGGCGCAGGATGAGTGTCCAACTAACAGGACACCTCCCCATCGTTTGTATCAGACACGGGAGTAAGCTTTACTTTTTATGGTCAACAATTACCATATCAAATCGTGTTCTAAATAAAATATTGCAATTTATATGACGCCAAGTAAATTGTAAACATTTGTGTTTATCCCATAGCGGGCTCATGGCAAGAGCTGCGAGGACCAGGTCGACGTCCAGGTATGTAAAATGACTGTTTTATTGATATTCGTTATCACCCTATCTTTAAAAAAATAAATAAAGATACATTGAAAATAACAGAATGACGATTTTTTTTTACACATTTACAGGCCCGAATGATCCTTTGTAACTAAACATTCCTCGTCTGCGTAATTTTGTCTGTCTTTATTATAGTACTTCATTAAATGCCTAACTTCACAACATCCAAGTCTGTCAATTTATCTAACGTGTATGTCATACATACACATATATTAGAATATAGATATGAGTGTATATATATACACATAGACAAATATATAAATATTTATTATATATATTATATATATGCTCTTGTTCATAAATAAGCGTACACTTTTCAAATTGATGTAAGTCAAAAACTTATAAACGGGGCGACAAAATCTTGGTATGGTCGAAAAGGAAATTTATTCCTCTTTAATTTGATGTAATTGCCAAACCGATTTCGACGAAAATATACTACATTCTGCAGGCATCTGACTGTAATGGGTCCAAAAAATGAGAATAATAAGATATGTCACTATGGTGACACGGAGTTTGAAAACTGGCTCGTCCTGCTACAAGAACTCCCACAAAAAATCTTGAATATGGATAGGGATGGAGGCACTGTTCGTCGTCACCTTGATGTATTCCAGACCACTGATGAGACCAAGGCAAAGCGACCACAATAGAATGACTTGTTTTGAGTGGGAGAACATTCACTCATGGTGGACAACAACTTGTGCTTGGAGCAATGTGCTGTTCCCCGATGAGTGCCTGTTCAACGTCAGTCACTGCGGAAAGAATTTTAGGTGGCATCGTTTTTGCTGGGAAACTATTTAATGTTGATTGCATTGTTGAACCGACAAACATCGGATCTATTATGGTTTGGGAAAGTATTGCCAGAAATCCTGAAAGAGATCATGTTTGGATAACGGGAAATCTAAATATTGCCAACTACGTTGAACAGAGTCCGCAACAACATGCTGTGCTTTTGGTTCGACGTCAAGATGGATAAATTTCCAGAACTACAATGCCCCACCCAATCAATTGATATTTACTGGACAATCGTATTAAAACATAATTTGCAGATGATAGCCTACTTTACAGAGAAATAACGAATGTAAATGATTGTAAAATACTCCAAAAAGATTTAAACTCACTAGAACAATGGGAAAAAGATTGGAAAATGGAATTTCACCCAGATAAATATCAAGTTCTCAAAATAACCAATAAAAAGAAACGTATAGAATCAAAATATAACCTACACAACCACACACTAAAAACCACAAAGAATGCAAAATACCTAGGTTTTCGGAATTATAGAGAGTACAAAGATGCAGCTAGATTTGTTACCAATAATTATAACTATACAATAAGCAACACAAACATAAATATGGATAAGTTACAGCGGATATCCCTCAAAAGAACAAAGAGCTAGGAATAAAGTAACTATTCTTTTCAAACCAATTTATCGAGAAGCAATATTACCACTAGAGGAATTCAATATGAGAAATAGCCACACAAGATCTGGTGTTCAAACATTTACACTGCCTTCATGAAATGTAGATAGCCATTTATATTAAAATTTCCCTAATACATTCAGATTTTGGAATAAACTCTCTACCAATGAAAAGTACAGCAAAGATACTGAAGTTTTCAAACAGAAACATAAATGTACAACTCTAGTATCAACATACTAAAATAATAGAGTACTTTAAGGCGCGTTGACAGGAATACTCGGCTATCTGAGTTTGTCGGCTATTATGAAGACTAAGACTAAGACTAAGACTAAAACTATAAATCCTTGGCCAGCAATTTGACCTGGGATGAATGCGATTGAACACGTATGGGAACACAATATTGTGGAAAAAGTGCTAGTGAACCAGGCCCCACTTCGCAATGCATACGAACTTTTCAAATGTATTTAAATATTCTAGACGAATATTACGCAATTGTAAGTCATCCATTAGAAGAAGAGTGGAGCGTTAAAAGATTTTGTTGGCGGCCACACTGCGTACTGATGGGACAAAAACGACATTTTAATATTTTGTTACTTTTATTTTTGGACTAGTTTCAGTCGGGCGTGTGCCGAATGTTCATTTTTTGAGACTTCATCTGCATTGATGTATCAAATGAAAGAAAAATAATATACTTTTCGCTTGATATCAAGTTATAAAAATATATCGCCTGGTTTCAGAGATGCACCATTTTGAAAAAGTGCATACTTATTTATGACCAACACGTGATTTCTTTCTGCTATCTATCAACCTTCCTGCCCCTATAGAAATGGGAGTTAGAAAATGTACCTACAAAAGGACGTACACTTTTAGTGAGCTATTAAATGGTATTCAAGTAGTAATTGACTCATTATTTATTCTGTTCATTATCATCATCATTATCATCATCATCATCATCATCATCATCATAATCGGGTCCTTGCATCCCAGCGTGGGCGACCTTGCTTCTCTCTCTCTCTCTCTCTCTCTCTCTCTCTCTCTCTCTCTCTCTCTCTCTCTCCCCCTATATATATATATATATATATGTATGTATATTTTTCCTTTTCAGCATTCTTTAGAATAAATCTTTCTTGATGGTATTATAAGACGTATA
>JBCHJU010105884.1:0-10706 GCA_039654505.1 Plocamopherus imperialis | reverse complement strand
CAAAAGGCGGTACAAATTTAGTATAAAATTCATTTACTACACATGATCTGATAATACTAAATTTCCATTGTTGGTCTGCCTGAGTCTTTTCAAGACGGGTTTGTTGTGGTATTTTTTGTTTGTTGGCCTTTTCATTTTTTGTTTCTTCTTCTTTTCTTTTTTAAGTGTTTGTGTGGTGGTGGTGGTGGGAGGGGGGGGATATATATATATATATATATATCCCTATACTATAAGTGATATTCACTGTAGTAGCATCCACCAACACAATCATAGCCAACCCCGTATGGACTGATAAACCAGCAGGTTGTTTGACTGTCTGATTTGAAAGCCAGCAATCCATTGGACTCCCAGTGAAGATCTCAAAGGGCAACAAGATGACAGAGCAAAACAGATAGACATGGTGGAAGAAGGAGTAGCAATGAAAGACCAAAAATAAATTAAGCTTATCACCAGCATCAGCCTAACATCGGCTACGTATCGCAGTCCTTAATTATGCATGCATGTATATATACATTAATTACAATGCAATGATGATGCAACATTTCTATAACATGGTTTGTTAAAAAAGAAAAAATTTAAAGCGCCATTTAAAAGATATCCAATATTTCCTAGGATTTCTGTTGGTCCCGTCCTTCAGAATGTGTCTTTCTTTATAGAGTAACAAATTCATAAATAAATGAATGGATAAATATATGAATAAATAAATAGATGAATAGATAGACTAATGAATGAATAAATAATATAACATTTACATAGCAGTTTAAGTAAAATTCAACAATGACATTGCAAAAGGTAAATACATAATATTTTGTGTAAATAACAAGTACATAAAATTGAAGCTTTTCACGGGAATTCACAAAGCAGACATAAAGGCAAGAACAATCATTCAATGTATAAAGGATGGCCCAAAAAAACCCATCTCCAACTCCAAAAGATAATAATATTACAATTTAAAAACGGACTTGCATATAAATTAGCAGACTTATAAAACTAATAATTTTATAATCGCTACGCTACCAAAATTATTTTTTTTAATTGATTGGATAGAATGGTTACAATATGGATTTATTCAAGCATACCATTGTTGAGAAAATATCAGACAGCATTTGCCTGCATTCAATTGTAACTGTATCTTCCAAAAGTCCATTTTTTGGAACACAATCTTGTGAATCAAAGCAGGAAAGCCTTGGTATAGAACCAGATACATCTGGAGTAGAACTAAATAAAGATCTAAACCTACCAATACTGTTATTCCCAGACCTAGTCTAAAAAAACCCTTAAAAAAACTGTAAAACTAGACCAAGTCTTAATTAGAATTCAGATACCTTAAAGAGTGTTTGGTAATCAATAACAGAAAGGTGTTTTCCTCTTGGTTGACAAAGTTCTGTATGATAAATCTTGCAGATGAGATTCGTTTGATGGAGATGTTCAGTATAATTTTCTGTGGTCTGATATCATTTTCACTAAAGGATGGAATAACATTAATAGCATATCCTTATCGCAACTTCCATCTCCTTTTCTTTGACATTACACTTTTATATAGAGAATATAGGAAACAGCAAGGTAGGGTTTTAGGGATATTCTATCCAACAAAAATCTCAAAGACTTCCTTATACAAAAGATGTAAAGAAAGCCCACTCTACATCCAAATCTTGCAAGTTAGATGGAGCCCTTTCGAACATATTTTGAGGCGTGACCCGCAAATCCCGGCAAACAAAGCAATGGAATTCTATTTCACCGAAAACACCAAAAAAGCGAAAGGAAGACCGACAACAACACCTCCAGTAACATTCAATTAACATCAATGACTGATTTGGACAATCTAATCGACACCGTACAGAACAGGCGATATTGTTGAAATTTCACCACAAAAATAAGGAGAACAACTGAAGCTGCGAGATCAGATGACCACGCCAGCGGAAGGCACTAAGTCAAGTCAATTACACTTTTTCAATGAAGCTTCTGATATCCATTTCCAAGATATTAATCACTGTGACATCCCTCTACTGTATATCTTTTGAACCTTTAATAATGACCCCATATATGCTCTCTAGCCCAATTGACATGGAAAGAGCACTAAGACCATTGAATTAATCAGGCTCATAGTTTCACTCATAGCAGGGCATTAATTTATTTTTTTGTGTCCCAAAGCTCCTTAAAAATTAGAGAGTGACAATGATATGGTGAGCCTTAGAGTTTGGAGACGTCTTTGGGGGCCACCTGATTTATTTAAAACTCACATTGGAAGTTTCAGAGCACTTTATCGCACAGCTTATGTGCAATGAAAATTAAGAAAACAAACTATTCAAGTAAACTGCCTATTTACATGACTCAATTTTTTAAAACATTAAAAAATCACATTAACATTACTGCAACCATTAAATAGGAAAATAATATACAGATGATAACACAGAAATTGTAAGCATTTACTTATTAATGATTCATTTGTTAATAACAGGTGTAAAGATAAAGTCTAATATAAACGAGTAAAAGCCAGTTTCATTCAAACTTTGCTGATCGTCCCTGTTAATACAAGTGATCACAACCCATCAATAAATCAACAAAAAAGATGAAGACACACACAAGTAAAATAATATTTTGACTAAAATCCTTAAATCAGCCCACATGGTTGAGACAACCGACATCCACCCACCACCTCTAACCACCTGCATGTTGATTAGATGATTTGGATGAAAGTACACAAAAACTGAATAGCGTGACATTTATCTTTTCACAGAGAAGGTTTTAACATTTGTCATCAAAGCAATAAATCAGCGCAACGCATCCTGTGACAGGGAGGGAGAGTGATGGCTGTAATGTGAAAACGTTTTTAAAGTTGTTTTTTGCTAATTTTTTAGTTTTCAAGTGCGCAAGCCTTACAAAGGTAACATAAAAAGGTTTCATCAACATAATTTATTTTTCTGTGTTTCAATCGTAGAAAATCATCTTGAAATTGACTGCATCTTCAACTGTGTTTTTCCAATAACCTCTTCTTTGCTTGTTTGTTTGTTTATGGTACAAGAAGACTAAAATAGGTAGGCCTTACATCTCTGACACTTATTAGACATTTAATTATACAAAGCTTGGGAACTACTTTTTTTTTTATCCTATAAATGAACAGCCAGATATGAAAAGAAACCCTCCACAAGCTTTCTTCTCTTCGAATAATCGTCTAATTGTTTCTTTATATGCCTGGCATTTCACTTTGAAATGTTGCGTTATGGAAGAATTAGTTGCTTTAACCACAGTGTAATATCAGTTCATTTTGAAATGTTACATTGGGGAAAAAAATCAGTTGCTTTAACCACAGGGCAATATTAGTTACTTTAATCACAGCAAAATTAGTTACCACAGTTCTTAATTCCAACATCCCATGGCACTAACTATATAAATGGCACAAATCATAATTACATAATTATAATCATATTGAATAACTAAAATTAAAAAAAAAAAAAAAAAAAAAAAAAAAAAAAAAAAAAAAAAAGCAACAAAAAAACTAATCCTCTGGATCTTAGAATAATTATTCAATTTGGTCAAAGATAAACAATCTGGTAGAAGCATATGGATATCACAGTGATGCTCAAGATAAGCAAACAAAAATTAGCCTTGTAGAAGTCCGAGGGTTCGAGGCGAGGAAATGAAACCAAACGCTGGACAGTTTGGGCCACCGGGACCAGTCGGATGCCTTCGATTATGTCATCAGGATCGCACAGCTCCCCCTGCAGAGTACAGGGTTGGGTGAATGGGGGTAACTCTCTGCCAACCATGGAGTCCGCATAAATACTGGGCTACAGAGCAATTTTGCGATTTACAAACGAAGCAAGAGAACAATAGTGGTACAGACTGCACAAATACAACAAACTGATATTTAAACAATTTTTTTTTTAAATATATATTGATTTTCTGTGGGGATTTTTGTTTAGTTAAGGTAATGAAAGAAGTTGAAAATTCATGGCTAAAAAGTGTATTTTCTCTTTCAGATTATACACTAAAATAAACAGACAACCAAGGCCTAACTGATTCAAGGAATATATTTAATCATTATTTAAAACTGACATTTGGATCATGCATGACCAAGCAGCATAGATATTACACAAAGAGAAAAACAACACAAGAACAAAAATTAAGATATAAAGAACCATTTCCTTCTTTCATATCTATTTGTGTTTAAAAATGGAAACAAAAACAAAAATCATTTGTAACTCACTTAATGAAGAGATCCACCATCCAAAAATAGGTAGAGAAAGTGTCCACAGCATTCGTTGCCCAACCCTCACAAAAATAAATCACTTTCATCTGCTTTTTATCTTAATCCTTTTCTTTTAATTCTTCACCATAAAACAAAACCTTTAATTTACAAGAACAGAGCAGAAAGCAAACAATAATGAGTAAGTGACAAAGGGCAAAAGTGGAGGTACCATGAAAGTATCAGAGGAAGAAACACCGCACAAAATGAAATACAGAATGATGCAATGATGTTTTACCCTGTGTTGTTTTGTTTTTTTGCAATAAAGGCACACGTGAACGCAATACTGTAAACCTTCACCAGGTATTATTTGTAATGAGGTTCAAACAGTCTTATTTTCATCTATCAAATGTAATGCAAATTTTAACAGGCTTCTGTGATAAGGTATTTATTGACAAACTTAAAAGTTTGAAATATTTGTGAATCCAATTTCTTCATCCCCTTCCCCTGTCCACAAAATCTACAGCAAATGCATAAGATGCAATTTTCACATTTAGTAATAATCTCAGGATGTCACAACTTCTTTGAACAATCAGCACACCTGAAACCAGCATAAATATTTAATCTATCTTTAATAAATATATGAAATTTTAAAAAGTATTAGTCTTTATTGGTGTTACTTTACTTTGGGATGCCACATTTCTGTTAATAATAATTAGCCTAAAACATTCAGCTTTCCTTCTTCTTAATTCCTATGCCTAAAAACTTAAATAAAGACAAAGAATATTTGTGTGAAACACATAATATGTTAGCATAGGCATAATAAAATCTAGAGTGTAAAAAAGAAGAGAGTCTAAAAAATAATAAGTACCAAAAGAGTGTTAGTACATGGCGAATCAACCAGCAAAATTTAATTTTGTAAGTAAAAATGTGAATGTGCATTCCCATCACCTACATTATATTTCTTCCCTATAATGAATGCAATTACATGGTTGCAAAAGATCTATTCATATTTTTCAAAGAGAAAAACAAGATCAGGTTAATGAAACAACATACATGAAAGACAATATTTAAACCCCTACCCCAAAGACCCTACCCCTCCCTTCCCCCTAACTGTTCATCTCCCATTCACATACCAAACTTTACATCAAAAATTTGTCGAATTACAAAGTCAAGAAAGAGAGAAGAAAAATGAATGAGAAATATAGAGAGCAGACATGTATAGTATTCATGCATAGTATTATGAATCTTTTGTCCCCCCTTTGGCAAAAAGAGACATGTTTTCAGAGAATAGAAATAACAATCAAAGGAATCTGGCTGACAAAACTCGAAATCATGCAGCACGAAAAACAAGAGAAAAGAAAAAATACACAAAGACAAAGAGGATTGTCTGAAAGAGAAAGAATTTAATCACGCTACAAATTTCGCATGCAGGAGGTTGGAAAGGGCTAATGATGAGGGAAGTGATGGTAGTGAGGATGTCATGCCTTTTCAAGGTACATCCAGAAATAACCAATCTAACAATCACTAACACCTTTATAATCCATAGATAATTGTCTAAACCATGGATCATCAATCCTAGAAATCAGGCTCTTATTCATTAGCAAAGTCAGTTATACTTGTTAAATGCTAGAAAGAAGGGAGTGATGAAAAAAACATTTGAGACTAGTCAATTCGACATGATCTGTCAACACAAAACCAGAGGGTGAACCATTAGCATTATCTATGGTATGAGCAAATGAAGTACATTTTTTTTATGCAATAGAGCCAAAAAAGTTTTATGATTTCATCACTAACCTTAATATTGATATTGAATATAAAATGCATAACGTTAGAAACTTCAAAGTGTCCATAGCAAATAAAATAATTAAAGTTACTACAGGGAACCGTCTACTAAAAACATTGCTACATCAGATGGTTTTTCAGGAAGAGGAAGGCTGCCATATATGCAATCACCAGGATGGTCAGGACAAAGGAGAAGGTTTTTGCATTATAGTATGAACATCAAGGAAAAACATGCAACAATCATTGATAATAAAGGTAACACATGACTTTACTAAAAGCCCTCAAGCCCACCCACCAGGACATAGGTAGAAATTGCCTAAATATATGGAAAAAATATTGAATAGTAAAAAAATCCTCAAAAGAGAGGAAATAATTATTTTATTTTATTTTGCTTCCAGATTTTTCCGAGACTCATATAAAGAAAAGAAGAGATTTACTTCTAAGAAAATTCTTCAGACATTTTTTTTCTGACATTTCTGTGAACAGACAACTTTACCGATGTCAAACAAGCTTTAAGAACTGAGGTAAAAGGTGTCTTCAAATGACACACTCCTCAAGCCACAGCTATTAGCTTTCATTCTTCCCATGAACTATCTCAGTTTCACTAACATTTGATCAAAGCCCCCCTAAAAAAAAACAAAAAAAAACATGAAAAAAATCTTACATTGGATCAAAGCCCCCCCCCCCCCCAAAAAAAAAAAAAACCCAAAAAACACACACACACATTCATGTGAGAATTCTAAAAGAATAGAGGACCATGCACACAGACATATACCTTTCAATTTTGCTTTAGAATGGCATTTACAAGATTTTTAATTTGACAAAGTTCAAAACATCAAAACAATCTACAAAATGTTTCAAAAATATCAGAAGAAAATAAAGTGAACATTTTTTTTCAAAGTACATAATCACACAAAGATATTAAAGTAGGAAAATAAACTATTGATTTAAAAAGCATACATAGAATACAACTAGATCTATATTAGGTAATCTAACGCCAAAGATAAACTCAGAGACTACGCCAAAGCTTAGAAATACATTGTCAAAAGGAATATTCATTAAAGCATACAACATTTTAAAAAAAACGAAACAAAACGAAACGAAACAAAACAAAAAACAAAAACAAATAAAACCTACTTGCTAAGGAACACTTGCATATATATCTGTACAATAAACATACCTCTAAAATGACATAAAACAGGTACAGAAACATACTTGTACAAATCCTGGACAGACAAAAATTTCCAATGACAATGCTTTCATTGCAGAAAAGTACTATCTATACAGAGGACATTGCAAATGCAACAATACTGATCTACTATTGAATCCTTAAAGATAAAAAATAGTAAAATAGTAATATAATCAGCTCTTACTAGTGCAGACTTGCCAACCATCAGAAAAATTAGGACTATTTTGTAACATAGAACTACAATCAACACAAACTAATGAAAAATTTATACACTTTTTCTCTTTGCCTTTTCATTAATATTTTGCTTTTCTTTCATTTTGTTTCGGCCCTTCTACACTTCAGTGGTAATCACAGGGTTACAGAATGGAACTTGCTTTTGACTCAGCAATCAGAAAATTGACATGAAATCAAGTAATCCTTCTTCGCACGACCCAATCATCCTTCTTTTTATTATTTGTGTTTGTGTTTGTGTGTGTGATGCTAAAATGTTAACTTCTAAAAATTCTTCCTTTGATTAAATGTTCAAAGGATACTCAAAAGAAAACAAAAAACAATTTGAAAGTGAACTAAGCCTTTAAAAAAAAAATTTTTTAATTTAAAATTTAAAAATCAAATATCTTTTATCAAAGGAACACAAAACCATTATGCCATTTATATAAGTACAAAAAGAAACAAATAATCAAAATGATTATATAACAACACAACAAAACAAGAAACAAAGCTGGTAAAACTTCTAAAACAAAAGTGCCTTTTAGCTTCTTACTTAAAAGATTGTAAAGGCAGCAACAATTGTTATCAATATATGGATGCAATGCACAAATAATACTATTCGGTTCAATAAATATTTGTTACAAGAGAGAGAAAAACCCATACACACAGCAGACTTGCCAACCCCACGGCCAGAATTTCGCGCGACATTTACAGGAAAAATTAATGACATTTCAAAATTTCTTGTGAGACACTACACCTCACAAATTAACTTGCTAAATTAACATGATAATGAATTAAAATGCAATATGTCAATTTGAACAGGGAATCATAAGTTTAAGAGAATACATTGAGACCCAGAAATAGTATGAAGCCATTCATGAATCTGTTTAGGCCCCACTGTCTACACTAGGCTAGAATTTCAAGGGAAATTTAAAGCTTCCCCCAGGAATACGCCCTCTCCAATATTTCAATGTACAGGCGGCTCAATCATATTTCGAAAGATAAAGCAACGTAAAGCTACAGGCGCGTAATAATACCGACTACGCACTTTCGGCATCAGGCAATCGAGAACGCATTTTTCACCGTTTTTATTTTTGTTGAGAGATTTGAACTTCGAGCATGACGGATGCCCCTTTTTCACGTCTCCCGTCATTTTTGTGAGGTTTGGCATGTCTGGCACAGTTAGGCATAAGCAACCACAACATAGGTGATATAACCTGTTAACAAAATCCTCTCACCATAATTTAGAAACATATTAAATTTTACTATGAAATTCCTTTAAGCATTTTCTTATAACTATGTACATCCAAATAAAAATAAAAAAGTAAAAAAATATATCTGGACATAGATTTCCACCTAAAAAAGTTTTTTAATTCTTGAGATCAATCTTCCCACATTAAAATAAACAAAAAAACTCTACTGGTTCATTATCAATGAGAAAGAAATGTTAAGAATTATGTGATTTATTCATGCTCTATAAAAGCAATGTAACTGTTTTGATAAGTCTGTTGTTTTTTATTTCTTTTGATGCTACATCCTTCCTTCCCTAAAACTCTCTAGTTTTTACTATTATCCTTATTTTTTATCGTAATTATTATTCTATACGGTGCCCAATTATCTTCTTATAGTTTCTTTAAGCAATTTGTATTTTTCTATTTCTGAAATGTTATGATTCCAGTATTAAAGCTCAAGACAGTGAAATAAAACACCTCTTTCTTCTCCTTTTTTTTTTTTGCCCAATACAATTATAAAACAAGAGAAAAAAACAAACAAACAAAAAATAAAATAAAAAATAAAAACTTCATGTAAAAATTTAGATATTTAATCATATTTTGTCAGCATGTCAGGTTCAACAAGTGATACAGAGGGAAGCAATAAGTAGTGGAGAGAAATAAATATACACTATGCATAAGATAATGAAAAAAGTGCACAAATAGTGATGAATAAAGAATTAACATTGATACAGATAAATACATTGATAAATCATAAGTGTTTGCATACATGGGCATAAATCTTCTGAGCATTAACTAGGTAAAACATATTGAACTATGTACATGAAGTACCAACAATATTAGCTAGCACAACACAATGAAAGCATGAATAATAAATGAGAATAAGAAAAAATTATTACTTGCTTGGATTAGCACTATCAGAACCCGCATTCACTTACCGGTCCCACTCCAATCTTCCGACAGGCCTCCAGGAAATTATCCACATTGCGACGACATTTAGCGAGGGTCAGCTTTGGCTGTGACAGAAATTTAAATGACATAAAATTGATAGATTGATGCACAGGTAGTACGATTTTTCCTTCATACATGTCCTCCTACTTCAGAGGCATGCTGTAGATTTTTTATGAAAGAATTTAATTGATTTCTAAATGTGTAAAAGCTAACTGAAAGAAGACGGCACAGAAGGAAACAAGAGGGAATGTATGAGAAAATCTAAAATTTGCCAGTATCACAAGTATCCAAAATCAATCTAATATGCCTACATTCCCTTTACTTCATTACACCCATATAATGATTTGATATTTCAAAAGTAAACTCTGAAGTCGTATTGTGCTCTTCTTGGGAGCCATGGTTACGTCAATATGTTAGATACAACAAAAACTGAAAGGAGGTTTAGGGCAAGAGCAACAAACTCCAGGGGAAAAAAATGAAATAAACAATAAAAAAAAAAATTTCTTCAGTCACCAAACAATTAGGCACAAATTCAACATTTTATACTCTAGCCACTTGGGACTGAAATGAGATGCATAAACAGAAAAATACAAAAACTTTTGATTCTACATGGGTTATACCCTGTATTGAAGGTTAGAATCACCCTGCTTTGGTGATTAGGGAAAGCTTATTCAAGACTAAGCTAACAAGTCTTACTAACATTAAAAAAAAAAATGAAAACAAACTTTAAACATTGATTTCACTTTTCTTATGCCAGTCCATATCAAAAGAGTAGGGCTTGAATACAACAATAACAAAGACAGGTAAAAACTCACCACAGCCGGAGATGGAACGTGGATGCTGCCTACGGATCGAGGACGGATCTGATTGGCCAGATGACAGAGGACAACCCCGTCTCTCAGGGCTTCTGCTAAATTGTCTGGCAATGTCACTTTCAGTCGCGTCTCAACCGTCTGAGGAAAATCACATGTTGGTATTAAACATTAAAGCAGACTAAAATATTAGAAAATTGGAAATTATTTCAATTATAGAAGAAGACATGATATATGATGGCTCTAGTCATTTAAATTATGCTGCAAGAAAGAAAAAAGAAAGGTGGTAGTGAGGGGGGGGGGGGGGGGGGGGAAAAAAAAAAAAAAAAAACCAAACAGGA
>JBCHJU010105774.1:0-10708 GCA_039654505.1 Plocamopherus imperialis | reverse complement strand
TTACTACTCAGACATATCCCAATATGAATAATTCATCAAAATATGTATTCCTATGTCGGCAAAAACAATGCATGTGGTATAAGCTCAGATGTAAACATGCAAATTATGAACGATTTCCCTTTAACCTTTCGATTTTCATGTTGTCATATTACGCATAAAGGCTTAGTTTTCATTGGTTCAAGAGTGTAAGCGTCATTTAACTCGATCACAGTGTTTAGCTGGCTGAAATGAGTGAAGAATGACGGCTACCTCAGAGCGCCTAGCCAGAACGACAAAATACGGGACCCGCCGGTAGCGGTTGGGCTTGGCACGTGGTCAAGGGGACGTTAATATAGGGGACCTGCCATTAGCGTAGATGATCGGCTCAGGCGAAGCGGGGCGAATATATACGGGACCCGCCAGATAAGGATTAATTTGTGTTTTGAACATTACATTAAAGGCAAATTTCTTTTAGCGTTTCTCTATTCTCATATAAACGGTCCCTAAAATTTGAGATGCTTACAGTAAACACCTGTTAACTTGGCATGAGCTAAAAGCAAAAGTAAGGGAAGCTGTGAAAAGCTATCTAGATGTGTTGGCCTGTCAGTTATCAAAGATGTGAATTTGAATTTTATCTCACTGGAACTACTCTTTAATGCTCGAGAAAATATAATTGGCGTTGGGTCCTTTCAAATCTTGGTCCGCATGCAGGGTTTCAATGAATTACATACAACAGTTGCAACACTACACACTTGGGTGAATGGACTATAGTATGGTACTCATTAGCAGTGATGGTACTCAGTGCGTTAAACTTAAAAAACAACAATGCACATGACTAGTGTGGATTATGTCTAGCATTGCATCATTCATATAAAAGCTCTATGATTCTATGATTCACATTAAAGAAGCTGATCAAAGCCAAAAGAAGGGGTAATGTATTATTTCATTTTATATCATTAATAGATTCTATTAAAAAATATCAAAGGTCTGAACACTGCCAAAAATTTCATCAATTTGTCATCTTACTTCAACCAACAAGTCTCACTAAAAAGTTGACACAGTTTTAATGGTATTGTCATGATAGCAAAAAGAACCTTCAAAACAAACAGCAAATGATAAGTGACCCCAGTTGTCCGTGAAAAACAACGATCACTTTTTGGTGATGAGGAAAACCAATATCTTGCACGGTGCTATATTGCCTACAAATCCGTCATATTCATCAATGACATCCACTGAACAATCTGGTTCTATGGTTTTAGAATCAACAAGAGGGGAGGGAGGGGAGGGGAGGGGAAGGGAGTGGAATCGGGGTTAAGGAAATGAAAAAATTTGAAAATATAACTCTGATAAAGTTTCAATCATAAAATACATACATGCATGTATATACAACCAAGACAATTTACAAATAATTATATAATAAATATAACTCTGATCCAGTCTCCATCATAAAATATATACATAAACATACAGTGCACACCTGATATATCGACATATGCGGTACCAGATGAATTATGTCGATATACAAGAAAATCAGTATAAAAGAAGCCTTTTTAAAATAAGATTTTTTTTTTGTTTACAAGAGTGTTTAATGCAAAAGAGTGGATTTTGAGGCTGCAACGTTTGCACTATCTCAACGCTGTGATCTCTGTTGTCTCAACCTTAGTAGTAGTAGCAAACTCGTCTGCTGTTTTCTAAAGAGATGCCACACTATATGTAGTTAGTGACTTGATTGGATTTTTCAGCTCACTTGTATTGTCTGAAGGTAAGGTGGCATGTCCTATGATGTCCCTGCTGTTTTGCAGAATCTACTGAGCCCGGTATCGAAAACATGCCTTGATTTTTGTCTCTTATTTTATCCCATGCCAACATCCTGTCATGTGGTAGTGTAGGGCAAGGCAAACAGAAAGTCTGATTTGCCTTTCACTCTCACTAAACCCACTTCCTTGCCATCTAACCAGTCTAATCTGGGCCTAGAAGAATGTGACTGTGACAGTGGGAAGGAATGGAAGGCATCTGTAAGCATTGTTGAAGGGGTGGGTAAGGGAGAGTTGGGCGTAAGCAAAGCACCATAAATGTGATACTATGAAGGTCTCACTCAGGAATGGTTCAAACGCAGTGCCTTCACATTCCCCTCGCTTCTGTCTTTCGCAGTTTTGGAGAGTCGGGTGTGAGAAGAGAGTGAAACGAATGTACCAACGCGGTGGGTTCTTGTCACTTTCGGTTCACAATCACACAATCAAGATGGAACCCTCTGCGTTGACCAACTCCTACTATTCTAATGATTAAAGAAAAGAAAGTCGTACCGGCGACGTCCCTATTGGGTGCATCATATTTTGCATCGGAGACAAACATTTGAGGAATATCACAATCTACTCGAAGAAGGCCTCAATGGTGAGATCAAATGAATCTCGTATTTAAGAATGAAACCGTCACAGCTGGTCTCTCTGATATTGCTGCAATTAATTTTTCTTTCATCTTCTTGTACGACTCACAATGTGTCTAGGCTTATAGGCCTCATTTGTCTAGGTCTAGACAAGGTTATAATATTAATTAATTATAGCCTTATTGAGTCAGCAACCTTGACCTCAATAAAATTGTGAACGAAAAACGAGAGAAATTTTAATGCAGCACCAAAACCGATTCACTATGAATCTGACATGGCTGTGGTGAGATGACAACGAGAAAATGAGGGGAATGCACTGCGTGCACAAATAGATGTTAAATAGGGCTCCCAGTCTCTCCGCGAGAACTTGATGAGAAGGTGAGAGGAATGTGGAGGCACTGCATTTGTACCATTAGATGCAATCTATTAGTTACCCACAGAAGTAAAGAGAGTATGTTGGGTCACTGAAATATTAAGGCAATAGGTTTTGGCATATCACCACCACATCTGGGTATTATATATGCCAAAGCATTCACATTGGAAACTAGATGAAAGGTCGCAAAGATGATATAGTCTTGATTTTGCAATACATGGATTATTAGGCTTAGTGCTAGCTTTAAAATGTCTCATCCATAAATTTTATTCACTTTGAGTCTAATATTTTAGAGCACAATAATGAAAATATCTGATAATAAAAACCTAAAACGAAGCCTCTTTTACCTCAAAAAACCAACAACTCCAAGAGCAAAAAACCACTAGAATTTGAATAGTACCTAAATATTCACAGATTTCAATGATCTTTTGCACAAAGTAAGTATTTTCGTTTTTCCACATGCTTTAAATTTCATGTCAATAACTGAAAGAAAAAAGGACAAACAAAGACCCACAACCCCCCCCCCCCCCCCACCTCCACAAAACAAACCCCGGAATAAAAAGCCAAAACAAACCTAAAACTAAATATAATTATGAGTAATTATTTGAGCACTTGTGCATTATAGTATTATAAAATTATGCATAGAAACAGATAAATCCACAAAATATTTTTCCGAGGCAGATCCAGAATAGCATTAAACTTATGAGGTAAAGTTGTCAAAGCGAAACAACCAGATGTAAATTACTTTTTTTACAGAATGCTGTATAATTTGACTAGCTTCATAAAGAATTTTGAATTGCATCCCTGCTTTTGGAAATATACATTTCAAAAGTTTGGAGCATTTTTTTTTTTTTTTACCTAACATACCTGTACATAAAAGAGGGAATATCAGTAAAGCATGACTTACCATATAAACTTCTTATCACTGCTTCACTCATAGGATGAGGTGGCGGATATCTAGAATATCCAGACTCATCTGAAAATTAAAAGGTAAATTGAAAATGTGGAAGTATGATACGAAAAAAAAATTGCAAAATTTATTCAAACATATTATTTTCTTCCATTGAGTATTTTTAGGATACTAATAGCAAAGACACTCTGCCTGTGTATCTGTCTGCCTGTCTGTCTCTCTCCTTAAAAAGCAATACAAGCCTATTTACATAGTAATGAACCAAGTAATATCAATTGATACAATAAACAATAATTCGGGAATTATGAAATAGGGTCATTGGGGCTACTTTCTTCTTTATTCTTCCTGCCCTGGCTCACTTGGTCATGTGACTGTTTTGTTAATAAAACTGCACATATATAAAAAATAAATTGTATAAGTATTAACGATTGACATTACAAGTTTGTTTGTTTTTCCTAGAAGTCTGAATCTTTATTCGATGAAAATGTGTCATATGGAGATCGTTTAAAGTTTTTAAAACTTCCTTCTTTAAAGTACAGAAGGAATAGAGGAGATTTAATCCAGTCGTATAAAACTGTTCATGGTATTGATGATCTGGATGATAAACATTTCTTTGATTATTCGCATGTTAATTTTACACAAGGAGATAAATTTAAAATCCACATCAGGGGATGTTGCACCAATATAAGACAACATTCATTTTTATTTAGAATTGTTAAATTTTGGAATAACTTAAATTTTCAAACGAAGAATTTGAAGTGTTTGAATGGTTTCAAGGTTGCCGTTGACAAAGAGCTCATTATGGAAATTTTTTTTTTTTTGATTAATGACTAATTTTATAATATAATGATTTTTAGAATGATACTTTGTATATTATTGTATCCTTACAATACCACAGGGCACTCAAGCTTAACACATATGTTATGTTATGTTGTGTTATGTTATTTTGTATTGAACCCATATTCTTTTACTTACCAAAAGTCTGAATTTTGTATCGAATACACAATGTGCTACATGATGATAAAAAGTAATTTCAAGGATGCTTTAATTATAATCATACCAATTATTATTTGAATTTGGAACGGAGAATGTGTCATTAAACATCTATTTAATGATCATTTCTCAGAACAAGCCCCAACTATCTTCTCAAAATCTGCTGTGTAATATATGAGAGAAGTAAAGGGTGGTCAAACCAAAACAGCACCATGGCGTTTCAATTTTAAATTTAGTTTATTGCATTTTCAATTTACCTTTCAAAATTTCAGGATCGTAATTCATAACTTCAAGTAGAATCCTCCCTCCAGGGTTGAGGAGGCTTTTCAACAAGTTCGCATAACTATGAAAAGTACGGGAAACGGTTATCATGTCTTGGAATCATGAAATCAAAACATCTAAATAGCACTTCTAAATTTTGATGACACTCCGATAAATCAGTCTCAAAAACAAATAACACACACCAATACCAAACACCACCTCCCACACCAGGAATAACAACAGACCAGACAAAAAACTCACGACTACTGTATCCATCAGATCCGATTAAAGCCAGTTCAGCTCCACTAGTTTGAAAATAGGATGATGATTTATCACAGTCATTATCCAAAGAGGCATGAGAATGGCAAACATGAACATCTTTATAATGATACAGCAGTTACCACATAAATGGACTCAGGATAAATGGACGTTTCGCCGTCGTGACCATTTTCTCAGTGTAACGTTTATTTAACATCAAAATTGCCTCTCTAATTGGACAGTCCAAGCTAAAATTTCCGCAAATTGGATGTTATGTTTCAGGAAAAATGGTTTGACCTTCAACGCTCAAACTTATTCAAGTGCCATAAAGAATCCTACTTTGCACATGAATAAGCTATTGTGCTCCAGGGTGCTTAGCGTAGGGATAGGGGAGTCTGGCAAGCGTCTGTTGGTGGGTACTGATCAAGGCCCATCGGTCTCGCGCTTGACACGTTGTATGTTTGACCAAGCCTACATAGTAATACGGCCATCTCTCTGATTGTTAAACACACTGAGACAACGATTCTCAATTTCGTTTTGCTTGGTCATCTGCCAGTCCCAGTATTTTGTTTGCTCGACAGGAAAATTCAACATAAGGGAAGGTAGCTCCCTCTTTTTTTTATGAAATACAAACCCTTTGATGGTGTGATCATTGTCCAACCATGGACTATCGCCCACATGCCTGGTCATTTTAGATAACTGGATGTTTTGCCATACTGGACGTTTTTTATGCTTCCCGACGGCCGTCCAATTACACGGTAACTACTGTAATAATAAATGGCTTTTATAGTGCATCTAACCCCATAGAAGTACAGGCTTGAAACGCAGATACAAACAATTCAAATATATAACAAAATCAATTTGAAGATGTCTAGGGGAGCTATACAGCAAAGTAAATGAGCTATAACAATAGACATTTTTACAGATGGGTGAATATATGAACAGGCATACAAATAAGTTATAATGATAAAATATGTGTTTTTTAAGCTCTCTTCAATGTAGTCACTGTTTTGGCCTCTCGTATGTTCTTTGGCAGCAAGTTCCAGATTTTGGGACCAAAACAGGCAAATCGCCTTTCCTCAAAAACTTCTTGAAGCAGATTAAAATAATTCATCTATAAGCTTTCAAGGCCAAGAAAAGTTCAAACTGGTGTTAATTATCAAATTTAAATGCAACAGGAATTCATAAATTGACTTGCATTCTTTTATGAAAAAAAACACACATCATCAACCTGTGAATGTCTCCTACCATGGGATTCTTCCACATCTAAAGCAAAACAAAAAACACCAATTACTCAATAATTTCCTGATAAGTCAAACAGAAAGTAAGCACATGGGTAATGAATCTTCCATAGACAACATTTACTTGTACTGCTCCAGTATGACATTAATAAGTCATGTTGACTGTATCAACTTTAAACAAGAAAGATTTACCCTTGTACGTCTGGTCTGTTTAGAGCCACCAAAGCTCCTCGATCCCAAACCGCATCAAATTTTCCATCGAGAGACCTACACAAGATATAAAATACACCCATTTATATTTCATGGTAATTGAGTACCAATAAAATAACAGTAGAAAGTACGGACGTCATAGTAAAGGGATAAAAAAAACAACAACAATGAAGAACGTAAAATAACTCATTGGGAAGGCCTTTTACACATAAGGTCCTATGAAGTTATCTCAGTAATTAAAAGAAATGCCTTCACCTGAAAAAATTACAATATCTTCTATGCTAGGTGTTTGATTTTCTTTGAATTCATAAAGCGTATCCATGCAAAGATGCCAAGCAAATTAAGGAGAATATGTTACATGCACCATACGATAGTTGCCATTTGCAAAAGAGACGACATAGATAAGAAGAGATACAAAGTAGATGTTGATGCAAAAACTTCAGTTGATAACAAACAAAACATGTCTATAAAAGCACCATGGTGTAAAACGTACTCGTTGAATTTAAATATGTCTCCGCGGTACAACTTGATCTTCTCATCTTTACTCTGAAATGACAGAAATAATCATTTAGAAATTGTAAACACATGTAAAACATGTACAGGTATTTCAATGGTCTCCTTTATCAAATCATTACTCTTTGCTTTTAAAACCTATACAAGTAACTTTTAAAAACAATCTTGGAATAAAGATGGCATTTCATGCCAAGCTTACATCAATAAATTTCAAGGCAAACATAAATATCTGCAGAAGCTTCTCTCTCCCAAACCTAAAAACAAACGAACAAAAAAGACGATAGAAAACCACAAACAGAAAACAAATCTAACACATTGAAAGAAAAAAACACAGAAATTTTACAAGGATGGGGTGCAATCGACTCATTATAACATTCCTGACAAGAAAAAATGTTTTTCTACCAAGTGCAAGAGGCATATTATCAACCTGTGGATTTTTGGGGACACCCTGCACATATTAAAAAAAACAAAACAATAACAACAAAATCAATCCCCCCCCCCCCCCCCACCTCTCCTTTCAACAAAACATACTGATCTACTTTACCTGGTAGACCTGAGACCCAGAGTCCATGGAGGGAACTGCAAGTTTATCACATTCTAAGTTATTATCAGCAAAGAATTCCTCTAATGCTTGTGGAATGATATCAACACCAATTACAGTGATTCCTTGATCTGATAGCCTGGCACAGTAAAAAAGGGGGGAAAATAAAGAAAAAGATAAAACAAGTAATTTACAACAAAAAAACACACAAGCTGTAAATCAACTTGCACATAAAGTGAGTCTTTACACCTCAAGATGTGAAGTGAAGTGGATGACAAACATATTTACGGTATCATGATCACAGTAGGCCTGACATGTCTTGAAACAATGCATTTTGATGTCACACTTTGATGTCACACTACCTACACCAGGACTCAAACAATGCACTTTGATGTCACACTTTGATGTCACACTTCCTACACCAGGACTCAAACAATGCACTTTGATGTCACACTACCTACACCAGGACTCAAACAATGCACTTTGATGTCACACTTTGATGTCACACTTTGATGTCACACTTTGATGTCACACTTCCTACACCAGGACTCAAACCATGCACTTTGATGTCACACTACCTACACCAGGACTCAAACAGAACAAACCAAGTCCTCAAAGCCATTTACATTTCAATTACCTAAAACATCACATGACAATAATGACATTATACAAGGTGTGTGCAGAGTTTAAAAAAAAAATGTATGGCAATATATAACACAATGAAATAGATCTGACACATTAGATCTAGACAATTTCAATGAGCCCATTAGAGAATATTTACAAACAAAAAGGGAAAAATGTTTGATAGAAAAATAAGAAAGAAAAATTTTGATCCACTGAGACTTGAACCTGGGACAATGGCACTGAATGCATCAGAAATAATAACAAGAGTACTTCTGAAAATGTTGCTTCCATTTCTGTAACTGGTACAGTGCTCACCGATTATAAGAACACTGCTTATAAGAACACATCGGTTATAAGAACGATTTTTTGCCTTGCAGAATTCTTTCCTATTCATTTCTATCGGTTATAAGAACGCAACATCAGATATAAGAACACCTGGTGACAACTGTTTCCTCGGTGCAGCCTCTTTCAACTAACTCAAGTTGTAGCAATTTTGCCAGAGGTAACAGAGAGATGAAAAATTCTTATGGTGGCAACTGTACAAAAGCATGTGTACGGCGTTTTGGCACTCTATTACACTAAGCAATAATGTAGCACTGGTCGATCACCTCCCACCCTGCCTCCCACCCTTGGCAGCATAAGCTAGTGATGACATCAAACCAGATGATTGGCGACTTATCAATCGAGATCGGCGTCTGGATCGAGATCAGCGTCTGGATCTCATAAGTGTTCTTTGATGACACAATCCGTTAAGCAGGCAAGGAAACAAGTAATAAACAAAGGACAAAGTATAGGACGACGAGGTGTAGGGGTAGGCCGGATGGACAGCTGGTTAGACAATGATCGGCCCATTTCACAATACTTTTACATGTGTGAATTAGTTTATGGGGATGGGAATGTCTGAACAATCAAATCAGTAATGATGCTGATGCCCACAGGCATTCCAGCATATACTGATAGTACAGCCCCTCCTTCATAGCGCTTAGCGCACCTTGTTTCTGTTCCCAATGTGAACATCGGTTATAAGAACACAACGGATATAAGAACACCTGAGCTCCTGATTTGAGGTGTTCTTATAAGCGATGAGCACTGTATTAAAAAACTTTGCATAGAATTGGAATCAGTTAAAGAAGTAAGCAGGAAAAATCTAAAGATATATTAGGCCTGCTGCAAGGCAAAGTCAAATAAATTTAATGGTAACTGTTGACAAGGAAAACAGAAGGGAAAGGGAACTCCATCAGTGTGACATGTATCAAAAAGATGAGTTTGCATGGGTCTCACAGTTTTCATGGATAAACTAAGTATGCATGTGTTGATTTGCTGTTGTTTGTTGCTTTTTCCACTTGCCAGAAAACTTTACAGGTTAATTCCAAAGTGTGTGATGCAATCACCTGTTCATGCTTTAGTCCAAGAGGCCATCTTCTCACAGGTGGTGCGGACGGATTTCTGCGTCTCTATGGTACAAGCCTTCATTAAATTTTGATAAGACAAACATCTACTTAGTTGGGTGTATTTCTTTGGAAATTTTAATTCAATTATTCTATAAAAATTATTTTTTACTCAATATAATACAAAACTGATTTTAAGATAAAGAATAAAAATGATTTAAGATAGTAAGATCATAATACATCTTATAATTATGTCCATTCCTAGTAGCAGCACATCTATATAATGAGAACGAATGGTTCGTATGTTCTCAGAATTGGGATCAAAATTCTACTAAAATTACAGACGTGGGCAACTGATACCTGACTTTGTTCGAAACTGCTCTTTATTGTAATCAACAGATGGATTGAATTTGCAATTTTTAGATATTTTGTTATGCCGAATTAGATCCATCATTTGTCCGTCATCTGTTCCCGGGCATTGTTTACGTACTACGAATCTAATGCCGTCTTTCATTGTCATTGCTTCAGTTCGTGGATGCTTCTGAAGCTTTGGTAAAGTCAATTTATAAACATTCGGATACTTAGATGCTTTGGACTTTTAATGTGATTTTGTGGTAAGCCTAATGCCCAACATATATTTAGATGTAGAGAGAAATCTAGATTAGAAATTTTACTTGAGCTGATTAGATTGAGGTCTAGATCTAGATTTTAAATGGCATTTTTCTAGATTGAGATCAAGATCTAGATCTATTATGCAATATCTTTGATTGTAGGCTATTCTGTACCATTTTGCATAGTGAGAAACGAAATGGACGGGAGGCAGGAGAGTCTCAAATGCAAATAAAGTAATAGATCTAAAATTAGAATGTGGGTTTCGTTATAGTCGTGATTGCAGCAAGTGTGGTTTTTACTTGGTGTCTCATGGGTGTTTTTACAAAGTCAAATCGTCATTGTGTGTACTTACTTACTTAGGCCCGTAGCTCCGCAGAGCAAAGGCCATTGACAACACTTCGCCAGCGCACTCTATTCTGGGC
>JBCHJU010105664.1:0-10709 GCA_039654505.1 Plocamopherus imperialis | reverse complement strand
ATTATATAATATTAAGGGGGGGGGGGGCGCACGGGCCGTTTCTTCGATTGACCGTCAAAGTTCAGGGGTTGGGGGAAATTTTCACTGTGATCCCTGCGAAAGGCAGGCTTATCAATCAAGTTGAATCTGGTCGATTGCCTTTGATGGGGAGAAAAAGTTTGGATTAGAGAAGCAAAAATAGTAACCCGTCCCCAAATCTAACTTTCAGATGCCATGGCAGGAATTTCAGATTAAATTACTAATAAATAATAAAAATGAAAATCCGTTCACGTCAAATTGTTCAGATTGACGAGGCATCAGGATTAACGTGACTAGACTGTGTGTAACTCCTGCACTCTACGTGAAACCTTGTAAGTCCGTTCAAGTTCCTAAGTATTTGAAAGTGGCAAAGCATGGAAGTCAGACCTCTAGAGGCAAACCGTGTTAGTCAGTTTCAAAAAGTGGGAAGGCAATCTGTGGATGTCGGCAAAAATAAGTTTTAAAAACATTATGCATTAAGATGAATAATTGTATTGTAGAAGTGATAATTTCACATATACATGCATGATAATGTTTGAAGCAAAAAAGCCGATATAATAGTTTTTTCCTTCCATAAAATTTTGATTCACAGACATACACGGTTTGACATTTCACCGACGACATGTGAAATGATAATGAAGATGAAATACTTTTTTATAACATAATTATGTTTGTATTTATATGGCATTATTGAAAATGTATAAAATATTTCTGAATGAATTAAGTAGCATTTCATGAAATTTACATAGTATGCATTTTTCTTTCTTTGTTACATGACATACCTCAACCTTTTTGTATTTTTTAGTTTCCCAACGCCTTCGAGTTCAATGAACACTTTCTCATCACCATTTTGGATCATTTGTACAGCTGCCTCTTTGGAACCTTTTTGTGCAATTGTGAGAAAGATAAAGTCAAAGAGGTATGGACCAAGATAGGAAAGCTGATTGTTGACAACTTTGTATTTAGTGGTATTTTTAAAAATTTTTTTTTGCTTGATGTAAAAATATTTGTTTTTCTCTTTATGTTCATTATGAAAGAGAAAACTTTTGTCTTATTTAATAACTAATAAAACTGTAAAAGAACATGTATTTTTGTAGACATGCTTTACTAATTTTTTTAAGTTGAAATATTCTTTGCACCTTTAAAATAGCCTCAGTTGTTACAGGATCATACATCGTGGCAGTGAAACATAAAATCCAAATTTTGTTTCTCTATAGGAATTAAACTTTAATTAAGTCTAAGTCACTTACCCGACAAATTGTTCTGAAGCAATTTTCCCTTATGAATCCATCTAAGTTAATAGTATTGGGTGCCATTTTAGTATGCAGTCTACCATCATGTTTCTGGTCTAGTTTGCAAACTACCATCTGGTTTCTGATGTAGTATGGAGTCTACCATCATGTTTCTGGTCTAGTTTGCAAACTACCATGTGGTTTCTGATGTAGTATGCAGTCTACCATCATGTTTCTGGTCTAGTTTGCAAACTACCATCTGGTTTCTGATGTAGTATGCAGTCTACTATGTTCCTGGTCTAGATTGCAAACTACTATCTGGTTTCTGATGTAGTATGCAGTCTACCATCATGTTTCTGATCTAGTTTGCAAACTACCATCTGGTTTCTGATGTAGTATGCAGTCTACCATCATGTTTCTGGTCTAGTTTGCAAACTACTATCTGGTTTCTGATGTAGTATGCAGTCTACCATCATGTTTCTGGTCTAGTTTGCAAACTACCATCTGGCTCATGATGTATGCAATCTACCATCATGTTTCTGATCTGGTACTAGGTCTACCATCATGTTCCTGGTCTAGTATGTATGTGGTCTACAGTTGTGTTTCTGCTCAAGTATCTAGTATCTGCATTTGTCGTGGCCATGATTTTTTACATAAAAAAAGACCTTTTTTAAATCTACAAACGGGGAATAAGAAATATATGAAAAAGACGGGGAGTAGCATGGATATTTGAAAAGAAAAAAGAAAGAAAGGAAAAGACAGAAAAGAAACCAAACCTCCGTTCTTCACTCAGCATGCATTTGGACAGCATGATGTCTTTATTACTTTTCTACCAACCGTGCCTATCTTTTCCGATAATTTCCAATCAACAGTGAAATCTTCGGCTTGGCTGCTTCCTTTATTATGACCAGTAAACACTTTGATCTCACAGGACTTTGGTCATGTCGTTGACACCAGTGATGTTACCGGACACCCCTTATAGATTGCCTTCTATTCTAATGTTATATCGCCATACACTTAGCCTAGTGTGGAAAAATACAAATTATGATGACCACAGATGCTCTTTTATAGTTTATTAGTTAGAATGGTGAGGGAGGAAGAGAGAGGGAAAAGGGAAGTGAAAGGGGTAGAATGATGGGTGGGTCTTCATGAAATACAATGCCTGTGGCAAACAAGAGTTTGAATTTTGAAGAACAAAAAGGCCCACCATAGCTTAGTTCAAGAGAAAGAGGTCAGTGACCGTGCGCCAGTGCAGACCAGTAGGCTTACGTATTGCCTTGCGCTCACCTTTTCATAGAATTGGCCAATGCACATATATATGTGTGTGTATTTGCGACATTTTTTGGCATAATTTTGGTATAATTTGCGATGAATAATGGCATTTTTCTGATGGGACAGCATATGGCGCCGCCACCCGCCACTTTCATGTGGACTGCATGTGGTGAAATGACGCGTAATCTAGTTCGAGTAATAGGAGAAAACTTAGATCTTGGCCTAGATCTTAATATTTAGTATTATGTTCTAAACACATCAGGGCTGCCTGCAAGAAACAGCCAGAGAGAGTTCGCAAAGCCGCATACAGTATATAGAATCCTATATGACTATTCGCTCATCAGGGAATTCCGATCCTCAGTCTACGCGAAAATGGCCACGGGTTTTCGAACGCACCAAGTTATTTCCATTGATCATGGAATGTCCATGTCCTGCCTGACTTTAAAACTCAATTACTCTTTTGAACAAGAACTATGTTCGAAATTACAACTTTCAAAAAGACATGTGCACAAATTCATTATTCAGTGTCATTCAAAATCAAGCGTTCAATGATGGTTCTCTATTTGTGCATCTGTGGTGTCAGCAGGTCAGATGCTCGTGGTACATATCTTTCTTTTTTTCTTTCTTCTTTTATTTTTCTGCTTTATTGATGGACATGGAAATACTTCAAGGAATGGACGTCATAAATGTATTGAAGAGACTGACAATAAAAAGGGTCTTTGACATTACTGATTAATTGATAATAAAAAAATTTCTTGAACAATGTTCCTGCTACATGTTCATGTATATTTGTTCCAGCGTGTCCAAGAGGAGACTGTTTCCCTTTGGTCATATATCAACTGCCAGATTGAAGAGTTTATGAATCCATTGTATGCTGCTCATGTTCATCAATATGTATTGTTCCCTGTGGCAAGTATGAGGAGAATGGAAGTGTGGACAGGCTATTATTGTCGCTGGAATCCCCGAATGAGACCACAGGTGGGTACTCATTTATGCTAAATTTTCGTTCACCATAGAAATACTTGAATTAGGTAGTCCAAACTGGCCGCTAAAGCGATTTTGACGATTTTCACATCACATTTACTCATAGTTCCCAAAAGTCAAGGACTTAAAAATATATATCAAATTAAAGTTCATTCTATGCTCTTTAACATGGTGTATTTGTTTTTTATGTGTGTTTTGTTATAAAAAATTTACGAGCGTGTGGATTGGGTAACCATAGGTGATTTTTGTGCGTTCGGCACGGGTCGGTTTTACCCTCTTTCACTCAATCGCGTTGCGTGTGCCTACCATTCATTGGAGGGCCCTGGAACATGCATCATTCAACGCAGAAATGAATTCCGATCATTTTGGTATAAAATAAGCCATATCTATCAACGGACGGAAAATTTATCGCACTTTTTCGAAAAAAAATATTTTTTTAAATTAAAATCAGGCGAGACTTATACCATTAGAAAGCTGATTTTTTTCTGGACATGAATACGAAAACAACTTTCAAAAAGTACGCATGGTAAGCATGCGCAAAGGCGAAAACAAAGGGCACTTCTCAATGAAATTCCTTTCTCATGCCGGACTCGCTTGAGTATGCACGCCTGTGATGGACAACACAATGGAGGCCCATAACCCGACCACAACAATTGATTTAGCGGACTACGACAGCATAAAAGGTTAGTTGAATGTCTTTTATCATCATCATTATCTATATTTATATTAATGAATCACGTTAAAGCCTTAAAATATACAAAATTGTTTAGACATGACTCGACCCGTGCATGCCAGATTCTATTTTGTCAAAATGCCGATAGTTGGGTCTCAAGTTATGGTTCTCTATTTAATTTGTGCCCCTGCAGCCACCGTTCATGTGTATATTCATTCAAATTAGTTATCATACTGTCGAACTATCGACATTTTAAAGGGATTTTGTGCTGTTTTTAGCTACAGCCAGTGCCTAAACCTGATGTTTTTTTTTCTGTCAATCCGAATCGGCATTTCAAAATGGCCACCGAATGGCTTGCTCCTTGGACAGGGTAGTCAAGTCCGTGGACTTATGCATTAACCTCCAGGTTGAGGGGGTGCAGGCTTTTGCTCTGCCATTTCTCTAGTGCGTTTTTTTTTTAAATTGTTATTATCATTATTGATTAGTGTTTCATATGTAGAAAATATTTGTTAACCCTCAATTTCGTGAAATATATGTTAAAAGTGTTGATGTGTATTTTTTTTTACTGTCCTTGACATACACGGAAAAATACGGTAACCCCCTGTGATTACTGCATAAATGGGATAACCAACTGTAAAGGCCATACCCACACTTATTCCCTATACGTGTGCGTATAACACTATGAACAATGTACTGAAAATCCTTTCACATTGGGATATATTGAGGATGAAAATAATTAGAATTAATTTAATGATAAGTTAAATGAGCATTTATCTATGAGTGTAGATCTATGTGTCTGAACCACTGAACAAGCAAAGTTGATATTTATTATGATTGTATTGTATTGTTATTTGTATTCTTAATCATCATACTATGTCATTTATTGAGATTACATATTTCATTTATATAGTAAGTATTAAGTAGTTCTAGGCCTCTATTAAAACAGGTGCGGAGAATAAATATTTTGTTACATTGTGATTCTTTTGATTTCTAAGTAATGGACAGTATGAAGCCTTGCGGAGGACATTCCTGGCCAGCGGAAAGGGGAGACAGCCAAGTCTCCCCTGTGTCATCATCACAAATATGCTCCTGGTACAGCTTTTTGCACTAAAGGAGGAGGCTAATGCTTCATGGAAAAAGGTATGCTGATCAAATTTTGATTCCTTTATATCCTATACACTGTATACAGTATATTATATGAAACATTTTTCATCAGAATTGACGATCTTCTTGTAGCAACATAATTACTACGCCGAGAAGGATCGGCCACCAGCTATTTTAAATCAAGCCTGCACAATGGGGACTGAACCCCTGACATTTGGCTTGTTAGTCGAGTGCCTTAATCATTGACTATTGGGACTCCCAACTAAAGTTATATCCAGTCTAAATGTGTTATGAAAATATTATATTGAAATAAATATGGTTGCTTTCTTTTATTTAAGTCTGGTAGACAGGCCTCCCCAAAAGATTATATGAAATATGTATTTCATTTGGGTCAAAATGTCATGTGTAAGTAGTCAGTGTAGGTAAGTTCAGAGCAAACAGTTCATGTGCCCGCTTGCATTGTTATGGATTGGAAATGTCAGTTGTCTATGACAGTTATAGCTTATAATATGCCACTTTTTTCCTCTGTCATTTTCTTTCATTTTCATGTCTTGAGACCATATATATGTGTAACATACTTGAGATAGCTATTACTTCATTTGCCTTCTTCACAATTCTTTTGATATTTCTCATCCTTAGGTTGAGTCTTGGTTTCAACAGTTACGGCCAGGGGTGTCCTCCGATTCGTGCTGTCATCCAGAATGCTGTCGCGAAATTTAAGATGTTAGGACCACAGGATTCATTTCTTCAACAGCAGCTGGATTTGGATTTCATCTCTTCAGGTCTGTCAGACCTCGGAATAACCAGAGCGACAGTTTGTCATCCACCTTCGGACACGCATGGTTTGCCCACATTTGTTTGTAATTGATTTGTTGCTGACTTTTATAACTTTTGCATTGCTGATAATCAAAGTAAAGTTTTATTGTATAGGTTGCTAGAAGCTATAAACAAAGTCTCTCAAAAAGTAATAAGCAATTCTGTTTCAAAAACTATAAAAGAATATAGCAAAATTAGGAAAGTGAGAAATAGGTTTCCAGATCAATATGATAACTTCCTTTCGAGTGCTTTCAATTGTAGTAATAGTAGTGTTCAAACAGTAAAGAAATCTCAATCAAAATCAGTAACAACAATTTCTGGCAGTGAATGTGATAGGTTGAAAGAGGAAATCATAATGCTCAAAGGCTTATTGTTTCAAATTAAAAGAGAAAGGGCAAATGAAAACAAAATTGTAGGTGATCTCAAATCAAACAATACTAGACTTTTAATGGATATTGCTAAGAATGAAGCTAAATGTCAAGAACAACTTTCTGAACAAAAGATTAGATGTGAAACACAATACAATCAGAGTCTTGAAAAGGTAAAATGGAATCAAAAGTTAAAATCTCAAAATCTTAAAATGCTTATCAAAGAGGAACGCGCGAACTATAATGATTTGAAAGAACAAAATGCTAGGCTCAAACTGCAACTTTTGTCAAAGAATAAGACTATCAAAAGCCTGAAGAAAGAAGTGAACAATTTACTGATAAATAATGAAGAATTATCCTCTGAACTCCAAAATGCAAAAGGTAATAATATTTCAAATGAGTTAAAAGAAAGAAGAAAAAATGCCTTCTCTGACAGTATTAGACAAATAGCAATAGGACTTCAAAGTGAAGCAGGTGTTGCAGCAAGGAATATATCTAAAGCAATTCAAATTGTTAGTGAAGGATTATTTGACCATAAAATAGAGGAGTCATTGTTGCCATGCAAACAAACAGCCATTAACATGCTAAGTGAAGGATATGTAGTCAGTAATTTGCAGGTAGTTGAAAAAGTCATTCAAAGTTCTAATGCAACCTTACACAGTGATGGCACATCCAGAGATCAAAAGAAGATAGTTAATCACCAACTAACTCTTGACAATGGAGTCACATATTTTCTAGGATTTAAACCCGTAGCCTCAGAAGATGCAAATACCCTTCTTGAGATAACAATTAATTTGCTTAAAAACTCAGAATCATTTCAAGAATTAACTAGGGAAAAATCAGAAGATATTTTGAAAACAATCTAAAATAACCAGCACAATGACTGATAGGGCAGCCACTATGAAGTTGTTTGATTCTAAGTTTGAATATTTCCTGAAAGCTGAGCTGGGTAGTGATGTCAGAGTGCATTTCTTGCATTGTAATGCTCATTTTTTGTTAGGATTGTGCAGTGCATGTGAAAAGGCTATTGTCAGTTTTGAAAGACAAATGATAGAGTCCATTGGTCGAAAACTTGGTAGGGATCAGTATCCTCGGTTTAAGACATTTGCCAATAGTTCTGAGAGTGCTACCAAAAGGATAATTAGGACTATTTGTGAGATTTTAGGGCCTCGAGGTGATCAGAAGAATGGTTGTCGTTCAAGGTGGACTACATTTTGCGAGAAATCTCTTATTCCTAGTTTTAAGAACAATTGTTTCTTTGAAGCTGCTTCCACAATTGTATTTCATTGTCAAAAGATAAGACAGTTTTTTATGTCAGGTGTTCTTGGTAGCGATAGAAATCTGAAAATTCAAAGTGTCTCTTTAGATATAGCGGATGAAATTTTGATGTCCTTTGTGCAGTTGCTCTTTTATTTGTCAAAGTTACTGGTCCATATTGGAAGATTGTCACAAGTCAGGTGTCATACTCTGATTTTCCTCAGTTTGTTCAGTTGATGGTAGGTTCTTTTGAAAAGTGGTGTGTTGATCCTAGTGATTGTATAGAAAATCTTCAGTCTTCAGTTTTTGGGTCTGATTGGTGTATTCAATCTTGTGCTATTTCTGCTCTTCAGGAATTCATAGAGGCTAGTGACACTTCTATTGTTAAAGATATAGTTAAAGTAATTGCCAAAGAATTCAAAATAGTTGCAGAGCGTCAGTTGAAAGATTTCTTAGTTGGGGGTAAGCTTGCTCTAGGGTTGTCAGAATGTTTACCAGAATCTCTCAAACACTGTCCTCTCACAAATCTTGTGGGAGAGAGTGCTTTTGGAGATTTCGATTATGATATGTCCAGAAGGAGGAATAGTTCGCTGCATAACAGATCAGCTCTTCATGTGGTTAAAAGAAATAAAACTTTATCTTTCATTAAAAGTAAATCTTTAAGTCAGAGAAGTAGATTATTCAAAATCGCTAGGCGCCAGGCACCAAAATTAAAGAGAGAGAATTGGGACTTAGAGGAAGAGGTTAAAAATGCAACCAGACTAAAGTTTTTTTTTCAATCAAAAAAAACAGATACAGAAAAATATGCAAAATATCTAAAAAAATTCAGACCTGCTGACTAAAGTACAGAAATATGGGGGCCCATGCACAAGTCCAGATGATGTTGATAATCTTTTAGCTAAGTTGAGGTCAGAGACAAAATCTAAAACTGCAATATTAGAGGCAGTTAAAAATGAAGTTAGATATTGTAAACTTGTCAGAAATATTAAGTCTTTAAAGATGGGTCCCCTTGATTTTATGGTTGAATCTCTAAAACACATCTTAGAATCAGAAAAAATTAATTCCCCTCCCAGCAAACGAACAAGAATTGATGATAATGAAAGTGAATTAAATGAATTTAAAGTAAAATGTATAGATCAACGTCTTTAAACTTTAAATTTCTTTTAGTGCAATGCTGTGCTGTCCTATTTGTTCTGTCTCTTTTTTGTGGTCGTCTGTCTCTTGTTTGTGGTTGTTAAGTTGTGAATCTTCGATGTGCGTGTCTAGGTGCCTGGCTGTTGTTCTGGTGTGCCAGTCTTCTTTCACACTGATATTATATTTTTTGTCTGTCATCCTTATATCATAACTATTGACTTTTTTCTTTCTATCTTTCCATTTCCAGCTGAATTGTGAATTTATTACAGAATATATCTCCTTTTTGGTTAATTTTTTTTTCTCTAACTGTACAATATATTCTTTTTACTTTCGATTTATTTAAACATTCATAAAGTATGTATCATTACAAATTATGACGATGTTATGTTCCAACCTCACAAGCTATAAGAAATAAACTTCAAATGAAGTTATGATTTATATTTATAGGGGTATATAATATATATATATTTTAAATATATTAGTATTAGTAACCTTGAAGTTTTTTGAAAACTCCATTTTAACTGTAAAGATAAATTTTTGTTTTAATGCTCTATGTATTCAAGTTGTGCTTTTCACTCTGGTACTGTACTATTTCGATAGGTTATTATTACGTACCGTATTATTATTCACAATTTGTATAAAGCTATTGATTTAAGAAATTGTATTTCTTATTAGGAAGTTTTGATCCCATAACCATTTCCTTATTTATCATCATGTAATTTATGTATGTTGTCACTTTAAAGTTCATCGATATAACGTTTGATGGCAAAATTATTTGCAATGTCATTTTTTTTTCTCCTCTATTTTTTTTTTAATTTTGACTTGCTATTCCAGCATTAAATACTTTGTGTTTCCCTTTCTTGCATGTTTTTTAGTCCAATAAACTTCTAATGTACTATTAATTTCAAGACTTTGTTTCATTATTGAGTATTGTGTCCCCTAGCGGCTTTTTCAATGTTGAATTGTTTTGAAAATTTGTAAATGTTGGTTGTTGTATCTTGAGTTTATCAATGTCATGTTAGCTGGATAGACTGTTTAAACAAAGATATTATTGTACAGCTTGAAATTCTGATTAATTTGATATATAATATGTTGTTATAGGTCTTCTAGGGACAAAGTTAGGTTACTGTGAAAAACGTCAATTTTTCTCATTTTTGGGAATTTTCGGCCCATTTCGCTAAATGTGAAATTTCCCAACTTTGGCGTAGTGTAATTTTTTTCCTATTTCACTGTGCCCCCTGAAAAAAAATTGGGCATAGTGTACATAAAAATTTGTAGCTAGTCAAGTGATTTTATGGTTTTGTGACCTTTTTTGAAGAAGTTACATAAACTCAAAGATGGGAGATTGAGCATTTTGCGATTTCTGCGATTTTCGTCAAAATTTTCAAAATTTCAAAATGGCATAACTTTCTTAATTTTCAAGCAATCTGGATATATTATATATCAAATTAATCAGAATCAAAAGATCTACAAAATGGTACCCTTCATTTATGCTTCACTTAAAAAAAAAATTTAGTTTGGACTACCTACTTGAATTAATTAGATTAGAAAATATGCTATGATATAGGAATATCTACTCTTTAAATTGAACACCCTTCTTTAAGTGGCAAGCATATTTCAGAAATGTTTGTAAAACTATTAAAGTTAATGTAGCCTACAACTACAGCTGCAAATTTTAACCGCTCAAAATTTGGCTTCCCAGGGAGCCCAGACTTCCGCGGATCCGCGACTTTCCGCGGCAGGGACAGCTTGATATCCATAGGTCCACGGCTGCTGAGAAGAGCTAGCGTCGGTCAGTGGTTAATGTATTTCCTTTTCATCTGCGGCGCCAATGCCGTAAAAATGCGAACC
>JBCHJU010105553.1:0-10713 GCA_039654505.1 Plocamopherus imperialis | reverse complement strand
ATTGATGACGTATTGGTTTTTATTGATGACGGTGTTGGTTTTGTTCTTGAAGGTGTTTTTCCTGTTCTTGATGGTGTTGGTTTTATTGATGACGGTGTTGGGATTTTATTGATGAAGGTGTTGGGATTTCATTGATGACGGTGTTGGCTTTAATGATGACGATGTTGGTTTTTATTGATGTCGGTGTATTTTAATTGATGACGGTGTTGGATTTTGTTGATGAAGGTGTTGGTTTTGTTGGTGACTGTGTTCGTTTTGTTGATGAGTGTGTTTGTTTTGTTGTCGACGGTGTAAGTTTTTGTTGATGACGGTGTTGATGTTGTTGGTGACCTTGTTGGTTTTCTTGACGACAGTGTTGGTTTTGTTGATGACGGTATTGCTTTTTTTATGACTATGGGTTTTTTTTATTGATGACAGTGTTGGTTTTGTTCTTGACGGTGTTGGTTTTGTTGATGACGGTGTTGGTTTTTGTTGATAATGGTTTTGGTTTTCTTGATGAGGCTGCTGGTTTTTGTTGATGACGGTGTTGGTTTTTCTTGATGTCCGTTTTGTTTTTGTTCTTGACGGTATTGGTTTTGTTGATGACGGTGTTGCTTTCGTTGATGACTGTGTTGGTTTTGTTTTTGACTGTTTTGGTTTTATTGATGAGGGTTTTAGTTTTGTTGATGACTGTATGGGTTTTGTTGATGACGGTGTTGGTTTTGTTGATGACGGTATTGGTTTTGTTGATGACCGTGGGGTTTTTTTTTATGACTGTGTCGGTTTTGTTTTTGATGGTGTTGTTTTTGTTGATGACGGTGTTGGTTTTTGTTGATGTTTGTGTTGGTTGTTTTTTTTTACGGTGTTGGCTTGGTGATGACAGCGTTGGTTTTTGTTGATGACGTTATTTTATTTATGACAGTATTGGTTTTTATTTTGACGGTTTTGATTTTGTTGATGACAGTGGTTGTTTTGTTGATGACGATGTTGTTTTAGTTGATGACTGTGCTTATTTTGTTGACGACGGTGTTGTTTTTGTTCTTGACGATGTTGTTTTTTATTGATGACGGTGTTGGTTTTTATTGATGGCGGTGTTGGTTTTTGTTGATTACCGTGTTGCTTTTGTTCTTGACGGTGTTGTTTTTTCATTGATTAGGGTGTTGTTGTTTTTTTATGACGGTGTTAGTTTTGTTGGTGACGGTGTTCGTTTTTAATGATGACGCTGGGTTTTTTATGTTCATGACGCTTTTGGTTTTTACTGATGACCGTGTTTGTTTTCTTGATGACGGTGCAGTTTTTGTTGATGAAGGTATTAGTTTTGTTCATGATGGTGTTGGTTTTGTTGATGGCAGTATTGGTTTTGAAGACGGCGTTGGTTTTTTTGATGAGGCATTTGGTTTATGTTGATGACTGTATTGGTTTTGTTAATGACGGTGTTGGTTTTTGTTGATTTTCGTGTTGTTGTTTTATTGACGGTGTTGGTTCTGTTGATTACGGTGTTTGTTTTTGTTGACGATGGTGTTGGTTTTGTTGATGACAATATTGGTTTTCATCTTGAAAGTGTTGGTTTTGTTGATGACGCTGTCGGTTTTGTTGATGACGGTATTGGTTTTGTTGATGACGGTGTTGGTTTTTGTTGATTTCCGTGTTGTTTTGTTATTGACGGTATTGGTTTTGTTGATTACTGTGTTTGTTTTTGTTGACAACGGTGTGGTTTTGTTGATAACAATATTGGTTTTCTTCATGACGGTGTTGGTTTTGTTGATGACGCTGTTGGTTTATGTTGATGACGGTGTTGGTTTTTCTTGATGTCCATGTTGTTTTTTTTCTTGACTGTATTGGTTTTGTTGATGATGATGTTGCTTTTGTTGATGACTATTGGTTTTGTTGATGACGGTGTTGGTTTTGCTATTGGCGGTGTTGGTTTCGCTGATGACGGTGTTGGCTTTTGTTGATGATGGTATTGGTTTTGTGGATGACTATATTGGTTTCGATTATGACAGTGTTGGTTTTGTGGATGACGGTATTGGTTTTGTTGATGACGGTGTTGGTTTTGTTGATGACGGTATTGGTTTTGTTGATGACGGTTTTAGTTTTGTTGTCGACGCTGTTAGTTTTATTCTTGACGGTGTTGTTGTTTTTTTTATGACAGTGTTGGTATTTGTTGATGTCCATGGTGGTTTTGTTCTTCCCGGTGTTGGATTTGTTGATGACTGCGTTGGTTTTAATTGATTACGGTGTTGGTTTTGTTGATGACGGTGTTGGTTTTATTGATGACAGTGTTGGTTTTATTTATGACGGTGTTTCTGTTTGTTTTGTTCCTTACGGTATTGGTTTATTTGTTTATTGGTGTCAGTGTTGCTTTTGTTTGTGATGGTGTGGTTTTGGTGTTGACTGTGTTGGTGTTGTTGTTGACTGTCTTGTTTTTGTTGTTGAGGGTGTTGGTTTTGTTGTTGACCGTGTTCATTTTATTCCTGATGGTGTTGTTTTTGTTGGTGATGGTGTTGGTTTTATTAGTGACTTTGTTGGTTATGTTGATGACGTATAGTTTTTTTGTTGTTGACGGTGTTGGTTTTGTTGGTTCCGGTGTTGATTTTATTGGTGACAGTGTTGGTTTTCTTGTTGAAGGTGTTGGTTTTGTTGTTGACGGTGTCGGTTTTATTGGTGACGGTGTTGGTTTTGTTGATGATGGTGTTGGTTTTTGGTGCTGACGGTGTTGGTCTTGTTGGTGAAGGTGTTGGTTTTGTTGGTGACAGTTTGGGTTTTGTTGGTGTCGTTGTTATTTTGTTCTTGACGGTGTTGGTTTTGTTGGTGTCGGTGTTGATTTTGTTCTTCATGGTGTTCATGTTTTTCTAGACGTGGTTGGTTTTGTTCTTCACGGTGTTTGTTTTGTTGGTGATGTGTTGGTTTTCTTGTTGACTGTGTTGTTTTTTGTTGTTGACGTTCGTTTTGTTCATGATGGTTTTGGTTTTGTTTGTGACGGTGTTGCCATTGTTTTTGATGGTGCTGCTGTTTTTTTTGGCGACGGTGTTGGTTTTCTTGTTCGCGATGCTAGTTTTGTTAGTGACGGTGTTGGTTTGTTGGTGATGGTGTTGGTTTTGTTGCTAATGGTGTTGGTTTCGTTGGATATTGGGTTTTTTTTTTGCTGTTCAAGGTCTTTGTTTTTGTTGAAGGTTGTTTTTTTTTTTTGTTTTTTTTTTTGGGGGGGGGGGTTTGACAGCTTTTGTCTCATTGGTAAGGTGTTGCTTATGTTCGTGATGGTGTTGGTTTTGTTGCTAATGGTGTTGGTTTCGTTGGATATGGTGTTTTTTTTTTGCTGTTCAAGGTCTTTATTTTTTGTTGAAGGTTGTTTTTTGTATTTTGGGGGGGGTTTTGACAGCGTTTGTCTCATTGGTAAGGTGTTGCTTATGTTTGTGACGGTGTTGGTTTTGTTGATGACTGTGTTGGTTTTCTTCCTGACGTTGTTGGTTTAGTTGGTGACGGTGTTGGTTTTTGTTGATGACGGCGTTTGTTCTGTTGGTGATAATGTTGGTTTTTATTGGTGACAGTTTTGGTTTTGTTGGTGAGGGTGTTGGTTTTTGTTAATGACGGTGGTCGTTTTTGTTGATGATGGTGTTGGTTTTGTTGATGACGGTGTTTGTTTTGTTGAGAACGGTGTTGGTTTTTCTTGGTGACGTTGTTGGTTTTGTTCTTAACGATGTTGGGTTTGTTCTTGACGGTGTTGCTTTTGTTCTTAACGGTGTTGGTTTTATTCATGAGGCTGTTGGTTTTATTGATGACGGTGTTGGTTTTATTGATGATGTTATTGGTTTTGTTCTTGACAGTGTTGGTTTTGTTCTTGACTGTGTCGGTTTCATTGATGACTGTGTTGGTTTTTCTTGATGACGGTGTTGGTTTTTGTTGACGAATTTGTTGATTTTTTTTTATGACGGTGTTGGTTTCATTGATGACTGTGTTGGTTTTTGTTGATGACGGTATTAGTTTTTGTTAATGATGGTGTTTGTTTTGTTGATGACAGTGTTGTTTCTGTTGATTACAGTTTTTGTTGATTACGGTTTTTGTTCTGTTGACGACGGTATTGGTTTTGTTCTTGACGGTGTTGTTTTTGTTGATGACGGTGTTGATTTTTGTTGATGTCTGTGTTGGTTTTGTTCTTGACGGTGTTGTTTTTCTTGATGACGGTGTTGGTTTTGTTGATGACGGTGTTTGTTTTGTTGATGACAGTGTTTTTTTTTTGTTGATGACGGTGTTTGTTTTGTTAACGAATGTGTTGGTTTTGTTCTTGACGGTGTTGTTTTTGTTGATGACGGTGTTGGTTTTTGTTGAATATCCATGTCGGTTTTGTTGATGACGGTGTTGCTTTTGTTGATGTCCGTGTTGTTTTTGTTATTGACAGTGTTGGTTTTGTTGATGACGGTCTTGGTTTTTGTTCATGACGGTGTTGTTTTTTTTATGACGGTGTTTGTTTTTGTTGATGACGGTGTTGGTTTTTGTTGATGACATTGTTGTGTTTGTTGATGACGATGTTGGTTTTTGTTGATGTCCGTATTGTTTTTGTTCTTGACAGTGTTGGTTTTGTTGATGCCGGTGTTGGTTTTGTTCTTCTCGGTGTTGGTTTTTGTTGATGACTGTGTTGATTTTGTTCTTAACGGTGTTGGTTTCACTGATGACGGTGTTGGTTTTTGTTGATGACGGTGTTGGTTTTTGTTGATGACGATTTTGGATCTGTTCTTCACGGTGTTGGTTTTATTGGTGACGGTGCTGGTTTTCTTCTGAACGGTGTTGATTTTGTTCTTTATGGTGTTGCTTTTGTTCTTAACATTGTTGGTTTTGTTCTTAACGGTGTTGGTTTTATTGATGACGGTGTTGTTTTATTGATGACGGTGTTGGTTTTGTTCCTGACGGTGTTGGTTTTCATTGATAACGGTGTTGGTTTTTTTGACAGTGTTGTTCTTTTTTTATGACAGTGTTGATTTTATTGATTACCGTGTTGGTATTTATTGATGACGGTGTTGGTTTCATTGATGACTGTGTTGATTTTTGTTGATGACGGTGTTGGTTGTGTTGATGACGGTGATGGTTTTTATTGATGACGGTGTTTGTTTTATTGATGACAGTATGGGTTTTGTTCTTGACGGTGTTGGTTTTTGTTCATAACGGTGTTGTTTTTGTTGATGACGTTATTTGTTTTGTTTTTGACGATGGTGTTGGTTTTATTGATGACGGTTTTGGGATTTTATTGATGACAGTGTTGGTTTTGTTCTTGACGGTCTTGGTATTTATTGATGACATGTGTTTGTTTTTATTGATGACGGTGTTCGTTTGTTTAATGACGGTGTTGGTTTTTGTCGTCGACGGTGATGGTTTTTGTTGATGACGGTGTTGGTTTTGTTTATGACGGTGTTCGTATTTATTGATGACAGTGTTTGTTTTATTCTTAACGGTGTTCATTTTTGTATTTTACGATGTTGGTTTTGTGGCGAATGTGGTGGTATTTATTGATGACAATGTTGGTTTTTGTTGTTAACACTGTTTGTTTTCTTACTGACGGTGTTGGTTTTGTTCTTGACAGTGTTGGTTTCGTTGATGACGGTGTTGGGTTTTTTCTTGACGGTGTTGGTTTATATTGATGACGGTGTTGGTTTTTATTGATGACGGTGTTAGTTTGTTGGTGACTGTGTTGGTTTGTTGGTGACAGTGTTGGGTTCATTCTTGAAGTTGGTTTTGTTCTTCACGGTGTTGTTTTTTATTGATGACGGTGTTGCGTTTTTTTTTACGGTGTTTGTTTTCTTGGTGACGATGTTGGTTTTTATTGTTGACTGTGTTTTTTTTTTGGTTGATGACCGTGTTGGTTTTGTTAATGAAGGTGTTTGTTTTTGTTGATGACGGTGTTTGTTTTTCTTCATAACGGTGTTTGTTTTGTTGATGACGGTGTTGTTTTTGCTGATGATCTTGTTTGTTTTGTTGATGACGGTGTTGTATTTGTTGATTACAGTTTTTGTTCTGTTGACGACGGTATTGGTTTTGTTCGTGAGGGTGTTGTTTTTGTTGATGACGGTGTTGGTTTTTGTTGATGTCTGTGTTGGTTTTGTTCTTGACGGTGTTGGTTTTGTTGATGTCAGTTGTGGTATAGTTCTTGATGGTCTTGGTTTTGTTGATGACGGTGTTGGTTTTCGTTGATGACGTTGTTGGTTTTGTTGATGACAGTGTTGGTTTTGTTGATGATAGTGTTGGTTTTTGTTGATGACGGTGTTGTTATTCTTGATGACGGTGTTTGTTTTGTTACCGACGGTGTTGGTTTTGTTCTTGACTGTGTTTGTTTTGTTGATGACTGTGTTCGTTTTTATTGATTACAGTGTTGGTTGTATCAGCAACGGTGTTCGTTTTCGTTCTTGACGGTGTTGGTTATGTTGACGAATGTGATGGTTTTTATTGATGACGGTGTTGATTTTTATTGATGACGGTGTTTGTTTTGTTGATTACTGTGTTGGTTTTGTTCTTGACGGTGTATGTTTTGTGATCACGGTGTTGGTTTATTTTCTCGACGGTGTTGGTTTTTCTTGATGACGGTCTTGGTTTTATTGGTGATCGCGTTGGTTTTTTTGGTGACTGTTTTGGGTTTTTTCTTCACGGCTTTTGTTTTTTTATTGATGAGGGTGTTGTTGTTTTTTTATGACGGTGTTGGTTTTGTTGGTGACGGTGTTCGTTTTTAAAGATGACTGTGGGTTTTTTTTTCATGACGCATTTGGTTTTTCCTGATAACGGTGTTTGTTTTCTTGATGACGGTGTAGTTTTTGTTGATGAAGGTATTGGTTTTGTTCATGATGACGTTGGTTTTGTTGATGACGGTATTGGTTTTGTTGATGACGGCGTTGGTTTTGTTGATGAGGCTGTTGGTTTATGTTGACGGTATTGGTTTTGTTGATGACGGTGTTGGTTTTTGTTGATTTTCGTGTCGTTGTTTTATTGACGGTGTTGGTATTGTTGATTACGTGTTTGTTTTTGTTGACAATGGTGATAGGTTTTGTTGATGACAATATTTTTTTTTCATGAAAGTGTTGGTTTATGTTGATGACAGTATTGGTTTTGTTGATGAGGCTGTTGGTTTATGTTGATGACGGTATTGGTTTTGTTGATGACGGTGTTGGTTTTTGTTGATTTTCGTGTTGTTGTTTTATTGACGGTGTTGGTTTTGTTGATTACGTGTTTGTTTTTGTTGACGATGGTGTTGGTTTTGTTGATGACAATATTTGTTTTCTTCATCAAAGTGTTGGTTTTGTTGATGACAGCATTGGTTTTGTTGATGACTGTGTTGTTTTTTGTTAATGTCTGTGTTGGTTCTGTTGATGACGGTGTTGGTTTTGTTGATGATGGTTTTGGTTTTGTTGATGAGGGTTTTGGTTTTGTTGATTAAGGTATTGCTTTTGATCATGACGGTATTGCTTTTATTGATTACAATATTGGGTTTTTTTATGACGGTGTTGGTTTTGTTGATGACACTGTTGGCTTTTTTCATGGCGGTATCGGTTTTCTTGATGACGGTGTTGGTTTTTCTTGATTTCCATGTTGTTTTTGTTATTGACGGTGTTGGTTTTGCTGATTGCAGTGTTGGTTTTTATTGATGACAGTGTTGGTTTTTTTATGACGGAGTTGATTTTGTTGATGATGGTGGTTGTTTTGTTGATGATGGTGTTGTTTTTGTTGATTACTGTTTTTGTTTTGTTGAAGACGATGTTTGTTTTGTTCTTGACGGTGTTGCTTTTTATTGATGACAGTGTGGGTTTTTGTTGATGTCTGTGGTGGTTTTGTTCTTGACGGTGTTGGTTTTTTTGATGACCGTGTTTGTTTTCGTTAATGACGGTATTGGGATTTTTTATGACGGTGTTTTCTTGATGAGGGTTTTGGTTTAGTTTGATGACGGTATTGGATTTGTTGATGACGGTGTTTGTTTTGTTGATGACAGTACTGGTTTTGTTGGGGGCAGTGTTGGTTTTTATTGATGACAGTGTTGGTTTTTTTGATGGCGGTATTGGTGTTTTTGATGACAGTGTTGGTTTTGTTGATGACGGTGTTGGTTTTGTTCTTAACGGTGTTTGTTTTATTGATGACGGATTTGATTTTGTTGATGAGGGTTTTGGTTTTGTTTATGATTGTATTGGTTTTGTTGATGACGGTGGTGGTTTTTTTGATGGCGGTATTGTTTTTTTTTTATGACGGTGTTGATTTTGTTGATGACGGTGTTTGTTTTGTTGATGACTGTATCTGTTTTTGTTGATGAAGGTGTTGGTTTTTGTTGACAACATTTTTGTTTTTGTTCATGACAGTGTTGAATTTTTTTAATATCCATGTTGTTTTTATTCTTGACGGTTTTGGCTTTCTTGATGACGGTGTTGGTTTTGTTGATGACGGTGTTGGTTTTTATTGATGATGGTGCTGGTTTTTGTTGATGACGGTGTTGGTTTTGTTCTTGATGGTGTTTGTTTTTGTTGATGACGGTGTTGGTTTTTGTTGATCACGGTGTTGCTTTTGTTCTTAACAGTATGGCTTTTATTGATCACGGCGTTTGTTTTATTAATGACTGTGTGGTATTGTTCTTGACGGTGTTGGTTTTTATTAATGACGGTGTTGGTTTTGTTCTTGACTGTGTTGTTTTTTTTATTGATGACAGTGTTGGTTTTATTGATGGCGGTGTGGGTTTTTGTTGATGACAGTGTTGATTTTGTTCTTCACTGAGTTGGTTTTTATTGATGACGGTGTTTGTTTTTTCTTGACTGTGTAGTTTTTTAATGATGACGATCTTGTGTTTGTTTTATGCCCGTATTGGTTTTTATTAACGATGGTGTTGGTTTTTGTTGATGACAGTTTTGATTTTGTTTTTCACTGTGTTTGTTTTATTGATGGCGGTGTTGGTTTTTGCTCTTCATGGTGTTGGTTTTATTGATGATGGTGTAGGTTTTTTTCTTGATGATGTTGGTTTTGTACTTGACGGTGTTGGCTTTGTTCTTAACAGTGTTGGTTTTATTGATGATGGTGTTGGTTTTTGTTCTTGACGGTGTTGGTTTTGTTCTTGGCGATGTTACTTTTGTTCTTAACGGTGTTGGTTTTATTGATGATGGTGTTGGTTTTTGTTCTTGACGGTGTTGGTTTTGTTCTTGACGATGTTACTTTTGTTCTGAACAGTGTTGGTTTTATTGATGATGGTGTTGGTTTTTGTTCTTGACGGTGTTGGTTTGGTTTTTGACAATGTTACTTTTGTTCTTAACAGTGTTGGGTTTTTTCTTTTGGTTTTGCTTTTGTTCTTAACGGTGTTGGTTTATTGATGACAGTATTGATTTTATTGATGACGGTGATGGTGTTTATTGATGACGGTGTTGGTTTTATTGATTACGGGGGGGTTTTTTGTTGATGACGGTGTTGGTTTTGTTGATGACGGTTTTGGTTTTGTTCATGACGCTGTTGGTTTTTCTTGATGATGTTGTTGGTTTTGTTCTTAAAGGTGTTGGTTTTGTTGATGATTTTTTTTGTTTTGTTCATGACGGTCTTGGTTTTTGTTCTTAACGGTGTTGGTTTTCTTGATGACGGTGCTGGTTTTATTGATGACGGTATTGGTTTTATTGAAGACGGTGTTGGTTATTGTTCTTCACTGTGTTGGTTTTGTTCTTGACAGTGTTGTTGGTTTTTTTTTGACGGTGTTGTTTTTTGTTGATGACGGTGTTGGTTTTTTTCTGAACAGTGTTGGTTTTTTTCTTGACGGTGTTGTTTTTTGTTGATGATGGTGTTGGTGTTGTTCTTGACGGTGTTTCTTTTGTTCTTGACGGTGTTTCTTTTGTTCTTAACAGTGGTTGTTTTATTCGTGATGGTGTTCGTTTTATTGACGACGGCATGTTCTTGACGGTGATGGTTTCATTGATGAAGGTCTTGGTTTTTATTGATGACAATGTAGGTTTTGTTCTTGACGGTGTTTGGTTTTTTTTAGGACGGTTTTGTTTTTATTGATAACGCTGTTGGTTTTTATTGATGACGGTGTTGGTGTTGTCGATGACTGTGTTGGTTTTGTTGATAACGGCGTTGTTTTTTATTGATGACGGTGTTGATTTTGTTGATGACTGTTTTGGTTTTTTTGGTGAGTCTTGGTTTTTATTGGTGATGGTGTTGGTGTTATTGATGACTCTTGGTTTTTATTGGTGATGGTGTTGGTTTTATTGATGACAGTGTTGGTTTTTATTAATGACGGTGTTTGTTTTTTTGATGACATTGTTGGTTTTGTTGTCGATGGTTTTGGCGTCATTGATGACGATGTTGGTTTCGTTGATAATGGTGTTGGTTTTTATCGATGACGGTGTTGTTTTTTGTTCTTGACGGTTTAGTTTTTGTTGCTGAAGGTGTTGGTTTTATTGATAACGCTGTTGGTTTTTATTGATGACGGTGTTGCGTTTTTTTTAAGTCGGTGTTGGTTTTGTTCTTGACTGTGTTTGCATTGTTCTTGATGGTGTTGGTTTGTTCTTAGCGGTGTTGGTGTTATTGATGACTGTGTTGCTTTTGTTCTTAACGGTGTTGGTTTTTGTTGATAACAATGAATGAAATGACTAAAACATTAGTAGTATCCCTCATGTTTTCAAAACTTGACTATTGTAATTCATTACTTTTTGGCCTCTCGCATGAGAAAATTCAGAAATTACAATTGATACAAAATCACGCTGCTCGACTTATTTTCAGGAAACGCAAGAGAGAAAG
>JBCHJU010105442.1:0-10714 GCA_039654505.1 Plocamopherus imperialis | reverse complement strand
ACCCCTAAAAATGATAACAATAACAGGTGCAGGCAGAGTAGGGGATTCCCCGTGACCGGAGCGCTTGACCTCTTTAGCGTATCGGGTGGCGGGGAGCGGCTCGCCAGCATCACTACAAGTAAAACGAATGCTGTTAACAGCTGTGTATTGTACAATTAATAAATAAACTCATAGGACAAGACAAAGGTCAGTGGAAAGAACTCACAGCAAAACTGGTGAAGACAGATGAGGCAACATGGTCAGTTGACCCAGATGCAAAAGGATCTGAGTCAAGTCATTAAAAAATAAAATAAAATAAAAATCTTTTTATATTTTGCATATAAAATTGTGATAAAAATCTCCATTGATCAAATCTTAGACTTACTTTGATGCCATTGAGAAGTTCATTCATTATTTTCATGCGTTCATCCTTCAGAGCTAAAACCTTGGCTTCCATCCGGCTCAACTTTGTGGTGAAAATAGCGTTAAGAGGAAGCAATAAAACAAAGCTGCCGACTCCAGCAAAGACAGCAACACCTGTGAATAATTGAGAAGGAAAAAAAATGCATACACTTGAGAATAACACTGCAATGGCTTATTCCAGTTTGATACCTGTCCCATTAAAATAATGATTAAAATCATAAGCAAGCTTCTATACTCGTACATTTTCTATTTTATCTATTTCAGAAGTAAGATGTTAAGCTTCAATTGGCCCAGCTTATGGAAAACTTTACAAGAAAGACATCTGCAACACACTGCTCAATCCCTTCAATGTGTAAAGAAACAGCAAAGATGTAGCCTGAGAAAATAGAATCCATGCATTAGAGTTTATCCTCCTTCTCCCTTGGATAAATGTCATGAATCTGAACCTTAAAATTTTAAATACCAGTATTTAATACAATGGTTGCAGAATTAAAAGACACAGTTCTACAAGAAATCCTGTTCTCAGGTCAATACATCGATATGGTAGAGTGTAAGTGTATGCAATAAAAATGTGAATATCAGGGCACTTATATTCCTTTTGGAATACTTTCTCAGGCAAAAGCAATAACACTGCTATGCTACAAGATAGGATACATAAGGCATCTAATACATTCTATAAAAATTTACTGGTACTGAGTAGACATTATCTCTTACCCATTTCATTGTACAAAAGAAAAAGGCATACAATCATTTGAAGGGGACTGGACCACAGGCCCCAAAAGTACAACATGGCCATAAAGATGTGGTCTACATCCACAGACATCAAGTTGACCACCTCGCCAACAGTTGATTCTTTCCGGGCATTGCTATCCATCGTTAGAGCCTGGTGAACGAACCAATGGACAGTAGTGATGATGACGACATACAGGAGTATAAAAAAATATCTTAAAATCTTTTATTCAACTCCCACATATGAATGCTCTTGTGGATAAAATTATGTTACCAGTTCTAGTACAAAATTATATTGGTCCAACATATTTCTCAAGTGACTTTAAACTTGAGATTATAAAACTGAAAAACTAACCATTGAGAAAATTGAGCACAAAATCCACTTCTTCCCTGGCAGGGTGGAATTATAATAAAAATATGCCGCTTCTTATTACAGTCGGTTGAGTATAAAAACCTACAACAGGCAATGCCCAAAATTGGAACACCGCTTAGTTCACATAGTAGTCAGTTGCAAAGCTTTGGGCAAGGTCATTAACACTACTTGCCAACGTAGCTGAAACTCAGTTTTCTGTCAAAAACCAAAAGACACAAATCTCCCTCCGGAAATCATTTAATTGAATTGTATAATTTTTATTATTTATTAATTGGAACAGCAGCTGAACTGAAACAATTCCACTTGGAGGGAATCCTTTCTATGAAAATTTTATGATTCCGCGGAACATTTGCCGAAATGACAAAAAAACTTAGCTTCCTTAAATATTTTTTAAAAACATTATCATACAAGCATACATACTTTACGGAACAGAGCAGAAACAATGACTGCCCTCAGTCGAAATCCCATCGTGGTGGATAAATGGAAGACTTGATGTAGGAAAATACTTTGCAGGAAGGTAGATAGGGAGAGTGTCACAGCTAATACGTATCCTTTCCAGTCTTGCACATCCGTGTCTTCTACAAAGGCAACCAACTCTCTGTGGAATTTATATTCTCCTCAATCCCACATACGAGCATAAAAAAATGGCATAATACAACAACTGTGGTGGATTTTAAACTTATGCAAGATAAACGTTTCGTTTGACATGAAAAGCATTAATTACATGTAATTTAACCCGCACAGAATATTGTTCCTTATTGTTCTGTCTGTCTATCTTTCTTATTACAGTAGTAACTGCCTAACATCCTACCGCTGAGGCAAAGGGATAAGTGGATTTCTCGGCGGACAAGCAGAGAGAGACTGAGACAAAGAAGTGGAGGGGGAGGGGGGGAGAGTTGGTAAGTAGAAAGAGGAAAAGACAGTCAAATGTACAAAGAGAATGATATACGGAATACAAAAATAACAATTGCATGCAGACTAAACAATAAAAAAAAGAGAGAGAGAATAAGAAACACAAAAGTAGAGGGCACCACAGAAAACAGCGATAGGAAGAAAAAGAATTAAAAAGGAGAGCAAGAAAGAGGAGCGAAAGACAGGGGATAAAGAGGAGAGGGGGGGGGGAGAGGGAGGGGGAGGGAGATCTGTAAAGAAACTAAAAGAAATTAATACAAACTTACCCAAGAAGTAAAGGATTGCAAATGAGAAGCACACTGTAAGGTATTTTGCACACTTGACTTTTCAATAAATCTCCCCAGAAAGCTTTTAATAAAATCCACAGCAAAGAAGGATGTTGACGGCAGGTTTTTTTCTTTTCTTGTCTAGATGCAAGGGCCACTTCTCTTGTATATTCAGGTCTCATATCAGAATTTAACAGCAATGGACTAGTCTCAGACTCATCATGACAATGGGTAACATCTTGTCTTGGTGCTTTTATTTGCAGTCTATACATAATGGAAAATCATTTCAGGTCATTTAACTAAAACAGGATAAACAAAAACCTCAGTGATCAATTTGATCACACAGGAGAAAATTGAAAGGATAGGAGGAAACTTAATTTATTTGAAAAATTCTATGCCTTTGCTTTCAATCATCCCCTTTATTTTGAATAATTTCTGATTTTTCATTAATTTATTTTTTAACCTAGATTACTTCAATATTACAAAGTATGGTTAGCAAATAATTTACTACAGGCCTAAAAAAACTACAACTATATTTTCACAATTTCAATATACGAAAAACATGAATACAAAATTCACGAAATCACATGCTTTGGAAGTTAATTTTTCAGCAACTCAATTTTTCTATATTAATTCTTTCACAAAAAAATTCCATGATATATCTCACATGATGATTGAATAAATGTTATTTTTATCACCTCCTTCCTGTTTTGCCTAAACCAAATATACCTGTATAAATATATATATATGAAACATATGATGAGTATCTCATTTCATCATGACATGAGATATGTAATTTAAAGACAAGGTAAATTGAATGTTTTGATTAAGCTTTACCCATTGACACTGCTCAAGTTTAGAAAAGCATACAACATATGCAGTGGAATCTCCCTTACTTCTTTCTAGCCTTGCTGACGGCCCATCTCCAGAAAGCCATGAATTTAGGGATCACTGTTGCAGACTGATCTCTTGGGTTTAGATCTGGAACGGAGGATTCCGTCAATGGTCGTCGATAGCCACTGCGCATAAGCCTTTTGAAACGAGGTTTAACATTCAAGAATGTTATTTATCTATGGAAAGCAGACATTTATTTAGGACTTAAATCATTGTTTTAAAATAGAATTGCCTTCCACAGTGAAGCATTACTGTTGCACTTTCAATTTTGTGAACAAAATAATTGATTAAAGATTAACTTATAATGCTTTCAGTGTTTTCACCACTGGGCATCATGTAGGTTAACATAAGAGGCCTAGGTCTAACATACTCTCAGTTCAACCCTATGGCAAAACACCAACCCTAGGGCTGAACATCTACCAATAATGATACAGTATGTCAAAGGTCAAAACAAATTTAATTTGTAAATAGTTTGTAGTACTAGTAGAGTTGCTCTTAGAACCTACTAAAGGGGAGACAGAAAGTGCAGATACTTAGGCCAACCGATTTCTAAGCTGAACCTCAATTTTCCTCATTTAATCAGGCTTCTCTATTTTAGAGGTATTTTTCCAAGGTCACACTATTCCAGTAGAGAGTAACTTTTATCATGGGTACTCATAATGATTGCACAAACTAAAATAGGTGCTCTCTGTTTTCACACCACTCAGTTGTGAGCGTGAAAGTTTGTAGCCATGATCAGGGAGACCATTGAGATACAATAGCCTATATTTTCATCTGCATTGAAAATACTATTCCTTTCATAGTTATCCAAGAGACTTGGGAGGTTTCCTGCTTTAAAGTCTTCAGCTGCCACTAGTATGAGAGCCTGCTACTCTCCAAGTTCCTTACTAAATTTAAAAGCATATCAACATTTGAGGGTTGTTCTTTAAACTTCATGATCTTTGTTGCTGCAATGCAAACAGCGTCATGCCGTTCCCAAATAACACTGGCACACGAAACCTAGGTAATCTTTTATCGTCTGTCCCGTCCCACGATCGGTGTCTGTCAATTGTGGTGGTTAAACAATGGACTATGTGGGTAGTGCACCATCTTCATGTTTGTTGCCTGAAGGGTCCATCACAGCTCAGTGGCGCTTTTATGATACCTATGCATGCCTGGACTTGAGGGATAGACTCCCCTGTAGTCTTTAACATCTGATTCTGTCTGTAAATGATTTGCAACTTTCACATATTGACGGCAATTGCATGCATCAAATTGAATAATTTTTAATATTTATTCTCACTTCTCATGAGACCGGGTTCTAAGGAGGACCCTAGTACAACTAATGGATTCTTCAAGGGTTAGTTTTAGATAAGGAAAATTTGGTTGCACAAAAATAGCGGATTCTAAGGCAAACCGAATTGTTAGCCGCCCGGTTCTTGGAGCTACTTCATTGCAATTGCATTGAAAAGCAAAGTGTGGATGAAAATCCTATTGCAAAAACAATTAGTTTTGAGTTCCAATTAAAAATAGAAAAATCAAATAGAAAAAGGTTTAAGTAAAATATTTGAACAAAAAATCACTACACATAAACAGATTCAAATTTACATAATATGTACTGTACATATGTACCATACTGTACAAAAATGAGTTATACAGTTATTTTTTTATAGCATCTTACGGCATGATCCATATGAAGGTCAATCTAGATGGAAAAGAGACTTGTGGTTCAGGATTGGGTTTCTGGAAAACAAGCAAGGGGTTGAGCAAATTCAATCTGCCATGAAAGCCTGCTTATATCAGAATGAATTTGAGGAAAAGTGGTTTAAATAAGATAATAATAATTATCAATTCACTAGTCCCATTTTCTACATCATACAAACAAAATGGGCAACCAGTTAAATGGGACTGTTCCCATACCCACCAAAGGGTCATCAAATTTTTTTTTCTCTTTTCTTGGCAACAATAACATTCTAAGTACGGAAATATATAGAAATTATTGCCAATGCATGTTTGTGGTGTCGCTATCAAGTTGGCAGAGATTTAAACTGCATCCTATGTTTGATTCTGTGGAGCAATAAGCAAAATAAATTTCTCTGTTGACTTGGCTTACCTTACGGAAAACAACAGTATATACATCTTTTTCTGCGAAGAATTGAAGTAGAAACTGTGTGGCAGTAACAGCAACACGGAATTGAAACATGATGAATGTGTACCGATCTGACTCGTATATCTAAGGAAGATTGTTTTTGAAAAATGACATGACCACATGAACTTAAATATTTTCATGAGGAACTGATACAACAGCAAAAAGATCAATTCTTTTTTCTTGACCTCTGAAACACGCCAACACTTCCAATGGTAAATGAAGCACTGTCCTATTCTGGATATTTTGATGTAGAATGGGTTCAGGCTTTAAATGTTTTTTGCATTAAATTCATTCATAATTCCTATATTCTTCAAAACAAAACTGCTATAAATGGTGCATTATGTACATTATGCAAAATTAAGTATGTTGTTAGTAAATGAAATTAAAACTTAAAAAAGGAAACTAATACCTGTAACTCCAAATAGGTGTAAAAAGGAATGACGGTAATAAAACTTTCAAATGCCCAAAAGATAAAGAGGACACCAGATGTGACAAAATGCTTCCTCCTCTCTGCTACTGTAAAACCAAAGGCTAAAACCTGTTGAATATGAAAGATTGAAATTTTACTTGTTTTGTCTCATTGAGTATATTGGGCACATTTGATGGAGTGATAGACGAGGATGATGACAATCATGATGAACAGCTCATAGTACAAAGATCAACTCACACACACACACACAAAAAAAGCAAGCAATGAACTACTACTCAAAATGAAGCTAAATGCCCATTGCAGTGAAAAATAAGTACAAAAAACAAAGCAGGACAAGACAGATTTTTAATGGCTATGATCTTGTATCTAACGTAATTTAAAGATAAAATGATAGATGAATTATCTACAACTTAATTATTCTTCCACAGCTTTACAATTCCTTAACATTTTCCACTTATGATAAACATAATAGTTGCCATATAGTTTGTGGCAGATTAAGAAATAAACAATTTTCAACGATTCTCCCCATCATGTTCTCATCATAGACTACTACAGTTATAACTGTATCACTCTATCATGAGGACTACTCACCATTGTAATACCTTGTATCAAAGGAGAAAAAACATCAGCTTTGAGGAACCCATCCAAACCCATGGGTTTGGACGACAAAATTTTGAAATAATCTGACATCCACAAGACGATAGTCAAACTTAGGAACAGCTGTGCATTGACCGAAAATAAACAAGTAAGGAAAGATTAACATTTGGCTCACAATAATTCATGGGGAAGATCATGGTTACTGAATCAGAGTATTATTAGGTTAAATTTCTTTAACTAGAGGCTCCAACCAGGATGTAAAGTATATTAAAGAAACTTTAAAACTATTAAGGGAATTTTCACAAATGCATTAATTTGTTAACTTGCATTTTTGGATATGTTTTTCAAAGTCAAGATGTTTATCAATTATTACTATGATGTTCTTTTCCTCATTCTCTGATTCCATTTCGGATCTTGATCCATTATAATTTTTCATAGTGTGGGAGTCTCATTTCTTGCTTTTACCAAATCTCCTGGAAATTTGTAATGTCTTACATTCTTTGGAGTGGAACTTCAGCGGCCAGTCTTTGCCCCAGTCATATAGGTTGTCAAGATTACTCTTAATTGTGTCATTGTCCATCAGACTGTCTATTCTTCTATAAATCTTTGTGTTATCAGCAAATAATAACATTTCAGATTGAACAGAGTAAGATAATTTATGAAGATCTCAAATAAGATGGGGCAAAGGATCGAACTTTGGTGAATGCCATTTGTGCCATTTTGTTGGATGTATGATTATCCCCCTAAAATGTTACAGCTCTACGAGAGAGTTAGAAATAGTAATAAAAAAAAAACTTCTACCTTTTCTTCACCATGATATATTGATCTGCCCATACACATCGCATGGTTATGTACATGAATATCATGCTTACATGAACATCATTTTAAGTGGTTCAGAGCCATGACAAGGAGACCTTTTGAGTCAGAGTTGACGATTTGTAGCAATTTCATTGCCACGCCTGGGCTAGTAATATGAGGAGAGTTTGGGTGCCCAGTCACACTCCCTTCCCCTCTGATCTTTTCCTCTTCTACCTGAATTCAGAGTAATGAACTAGTCAATAAGTCTGAGGTACAAGAGGTTGTAGGGGTGCTTGATACCAAAATATCTATATTGGTAAGATCAAATTTTGCCAGGGTGACGGCCGATATGACCAGCTCTTTCGATGCTAATCACCAAGGGTTCTTTTACATGCGCAAAGGCGCATGGGACCTCCTAGGTTATTGTCCATCCCCAATGGGACTAGGCACCCATTCATCCTGTCTACCACAGGACGAGGAGGTGGAAAAACACGAAAAATTTGGATTTAAATCAAGCCTGCACAGCTGGGGATCGAAGCCCTGACTTTTGGCTTGGTGGACCAGTGCCCTGTCCACTGAGCTAACCGAACTCCCGGAGGCATGACTAGTGTTGATATAACTTGGCTTATTGTTCCTTAATTTTAATACAGTAACACAAGAAGAGACAATGACAGCCTGAAAACCCAACCAACCCACAAAAGCTAGCATCAGTAGTTTGGACAGGCACTAGTAGTAAAGCATACGCAGAAAGCTCACATAAAAAAAAAAAAATAGCTGACGGCTCGCCACGGCTTGGATAAATTGATGCATTTTTACAACTAAAATTAGTCACAACAGGAGGAAACAAAAAACCCTAAGGGATTTAATAAGCCTAGATCAGCCAGTTACAAATATTTAAGCCAAAGGCGGCAATGGGACAAGATACTATGAATGATTATTTGAGTCAGTTAATGTAATCAATGTCTTTACTTTTTTTTTTTGCTCGGACAGCAGTGTTTGGAATATTTTAAAATATTAACGAAAAACTAAGGACGTCTGTAGTTTTTCTATTACAAAAAAACACAAAAAACTGTAACCTCAGATCTGTAGTCCCTTGGGACAATCCGTAGATTTTACAGACCTTCAGTACAGTAGGGATCAGCAGGTCTGCAATGATATAAATGTACATATAAAAGGCCATATTCTTCTGGCTCTACTTTTGTGGGACCTGTTTGGTATTTGATGCATGATGGGCAAGAAGCCAAATTGATATTGATTCAAGTGCAAGCGTACCAATTTGAGCATGAAGAGCCTACTAAATAAAGAACTTCCAGAGGCACTGGATGGACATCGAGCCAGATAGTAGGTGTAGAATGGGGCAGACAGCCATAGGAAGCCACATGGCAACAGTGTCAGGATTGTGTCTTGAAAGCACTGAGTGAACTGTGGCCATGAGCCATCCAGGGTGAGTTCCGGATCCTTTGAGAAAACGAAAAAAAAAAAAAAAAAAACCAAAAAACCATCAACATAGTATCAAGAGAAATCATATAGATCTATACATATGTACAGAAACATTTCTTCAATATATTTATATTGGGTTGATCGAAGCTTTTTGGAAAGGGCATTTCGAAAGGATTCGTTAATTTTCGTTTCAGAAAATCTGCAAGATTGTCTGTCAATAACATGGATTTTATTTCCTCATACTATACCGGTATATGTTTAGGTGACACAGTCTGAAGGTGTTTGGTGTTTTATTTCTAGCCTCCCTTTGTTCATTCAGAATATATGTTTCGTCGCATGATGACATGCTTTTGTCGGGAGTCAGTTAATCTGTGGCTGTAATTGTTTTTAATGTTGATGGTAGCCAAGGTAAGTGAGCTTTCGTTTACCACCACGTTTGTGAGAGCTGTGTTTGTTCATGTTTGTGATTTAGTTACAGTGGTAAAAGTACAAAAGAGATTATATTTGAAAACTCTGTAAGTTAAAGGAGAATGAGTGGTTCAAGACCAGCAGTCATTTATTGCGGAAATCTGTGAAACCTGTTAATCGTACTTAAGCTTTGGCCCAACTTGTTGAATAAAAGACTACATCTCATGAAAACCTGTTTTTTTCAGGATGCTTTCCATTTAAATATTCTTCTACTTTTATTACTTTCATGCTTCTAACTCCCCCTTTCCCCACACCCCATCCATCTCTGTAGTTACTAGAGATCTCATTATTATCATTCTTAGACTTAAAATTAAGCTCTTCATTTTTAGGTCTGGGTTTAGCCCCAACTGAATGTTTTTTTAGTGAAGCAGGCAAACTAAAAGGGCTGCTTGTCTTTTATACCCCCTCCCCTTTATTGTTCCCCAGACTATGCCTAAGTTGCCAACCCATATGGTCTCCTAAAGGTTGTTAGAGCGAAACTTTCATACATGTATAGCCTGAGTATCAGACAGAAATGTCAATCTCAGGTCAATGACCCTTACCTAGAATCAGCATTGCATGCCACATGTTGTGGTCTTCCGTTTTTAAAAGCATAACATTAAGTGTGATAGGTAGTGATCCAGTGATGACTGTATTGTGTTGGCATGTGAAGTGAACACACTGAGAGTCCCAGTCAGCGGACTTAGCAGTATGCCAGTCCAAAGACCAGATGAATACAGAGGGAAAATGGTTGCCTCTCACTATAGCAACATTTCAGTATATGTAAAACGACATTTTTTTCTGGTCCTGACAATGTCATCATACACAGGTTGCACTGTATATAATGTTTCATTTCTTAAATCAATATATCAGTAAAAGCTCTTTGAGTTCAGTACATATTATACCTAATAAAGTACACACCTTAAATAATAAAGAGAGTGTGGAGGATTGAGAGCATTACTGTGCAGAAGAAATACAGTACATTGTACGCCCTGAGCAAAGTTAATTTCAATGGCCCTACATATTTCATATAATACACTCTCATTCACTTTGCCATTATACTTTTGCAGGGTTTTGCGGCGTTTCGCAGGATTCTGCAAAGTTTTAAGGGGGTTCCGCGGAGCTTCGCAGGGTTCTGTGCACAGTAAATAGTAAGTAGTGGTCACAGTGGCGCAGTCGGTTGTGCGTTCGGCTGACAACCGAAAGGTTGGTGGTTCGAACCCCTGTCAGGGGCATTGTGATTTATCCCTTGGGCAAGGTTATTTACACTACTTGCCTCCGTTTGCGGCGCTGCTCTG
>JBCHJU010105441.1:0-16669 GCA_039654505.1 Plocamopherus imperialis | reverse complement strand
GTGTGCTTCAGGCATAATTTAAGTTCAGGTTACCGGAATTTTGCCGGCAGATTTTCGAAAACCGGAATTCCGGAGGTTGCCAGCAGATTTTCAAATACCGGAATTCCGGCATTTGCCGGAAAAGTGACATCTCTGGAACCATTGAACTACAGAAGTGAGTCTCTCATATTGACTACATGCGAGGTGCTAGAACATGTTATTTAAAACATCAGGGATCATCTCGAAAGACATGACATCCTCATTGACCACCAACTCGGGTTTCTTGGAAATCGATCAGGCGAGACCCAAGTACATTGACAGTTGAAGAAATCAGTAAGTCCCATGACAAAAAGAAACAAGTAGATTTGATTGTACAAGATTTCAGTAAGATATTTGACAAAGTAGTTCACTGCTGGCTCCTTCAAAAATGAGAAAATGTTCACATAAGCAACATTGTCTATTGTGACTCTTGTAACGAAAAAAGTTGTGAAGGAGACTGTGAACAACTATCATTTAGATTCTATATTTTATCTAAATGGTTTGAAAGCTAGCTACGTAAATTAACACAGCAAGAGACATTAAAAGGTTAGACAAACCTCACAGTATTATTCTTGGACTACTCTGCTTTCGGGTTTATATCACGATAAACCTCGCTTAGGATAAACTGCTGGATTGGTCCCCAAGCAGTTTATCTTAAGCGGACTCCACTGTATACATATCGTAATTGACTAGAATATATATTTGACAATAGTTGTTTTTTTTTTCAATAAAAGAATAGCACCCCTTTCTTATTACAGATAATTCCTGTTTTATATTATAAAATACTGAATCATTTCAGACCTAACTTTTGACTTCATTTCATGTCTAGACTAGCCCTTTCGCTATATATATAAGCTAAAAATTAACATTTCTCTGACTTAACTTCCTTTTTAAAAATACTGAAATCCAATATAAATGCAAGTTAAAACATTAACCTAAATATACAATAAGGCATTGATTGAACACACATATCGTCTATACTTTTGATACCAATAATAGCATATAGAGATATATACCAAAGACATAGGAAGAAGTATATATTAAAAGGATTTGGCCTTATACTCAAGACCTTTGAAAACCAAAAGCACCGTATGTTGCTCCTTCCGGTGTTACCATCTTCTCTCTGTCAGCTGACGTGTCTTCTCTATACACAGAAATATCTGCAGCACAATCCGCCCCTTCTGATGCAAGGATAGGTGTGCTGTCACCCTCACATGATGTTCTCAAATGCTCAACACTTCCAGTTGGCTGTACATGACCAACATTCACATTTGCCATCATCCAAGCTGTTGGAAATATCAGTGAAATGAATAAAACTTGAATCAGGAACAACATTAGTGGCAATCATCATGATGTGAATGGTGAAAATTTTATCTGCACTTCTTGTCATTCCTATTCATTCACAGCACCTATATCTGTCTCTCCCCTTTCCCTTTTCTATCTCCCTCCTTCCCTCTCTCCCCACATCACATTCGTTCTCCCTCTCCCTGTATCTGAATTACTTTCCTCTAATCAAACATTATGTGTCTACACATTACTCACTAGGAATAAGATCTGGAGCGATGCTTTCTGATTGTATGGTGCTCTTTGACGCAGGCTGGCTTGTCTTGCCCATGGAGATGAAATACACAGCCGTAAAGGAGAGAAGACAGCTGGGTTGGGAGAGGGAGAGGGAAGATCATACAATATTAAAATCAATTCTTTTCATTTTCACTTAACACAAACCAATGGAAAAAAGAATACTTTAAGCTCAAAGCAAAATTCATATAAATTCAGTTACTCTTAGAAGAAAAAAAGGCAGATACAAGCATGATGTCATCCTCATAATGATGGGATATAAAGAAGGGAGAAACGAACTGTAAGTATTAGAGGACAATAATATCACAAAGTTAAAGTTTATAACTTATACTTAATAATGCAAATGTCTAATTAGAAGGAGAGAAAGCAAGTAGTATGCAAAGATAATCTTGAATGTAAATCTCTTCTATGATAATCTACAGACTAATGTTGAAAATACACTTTACATATAAGGTCTCCTGTAAATGTGGCTGAGAATTATAGTAAATTGTTACTGAAGTTGGGTTATGGAAGCTTTTCCAACTTTCAAACAACTAAACAATCATAACTGATTATGATTCCATCTCTGCACATACATACCTACACAGCTAAAATGACAGTAGCTCAAACAGAAGGAAACAATCAGTGAACTTTAAGAATAGCAAATAGAGAATTTCGTGAAACACAAATATCAAAATCAATAACCTACCCAAACAAGAACATAGTGATCTGCAAGCCAGTCAACCCAAGGAACTCCTTGTAGAAAATAATACCTGTGATACAAAAGGCAGACCAAACTAAGAATACTTTCAAGGTCTGCTTTCTTTTCAATCAATACAAAAATCTCTTAACGTAATTACAATTTGTGACCCTGCTTTCTTTCATCTTTACATAGAAGTGAAAAACAAACTACAGTCTAGTCTCGCTAATCCAACCCTTCTGTTCATAGCATTTTGTTCCAATTACAGAATTTTCCGTATTTCCGCACCGGTGACGATGACATTACCGTCCAGGCATTCCAAAGTATGAATGATGTTTATGATAGGATAATATCCTTAGGGTCTACTCATGAAACCACTGTAGAGTTTATAACAAGATTTTCTATCTTGTAGTATAATAGGTGATCATGATAATTAACAAGACAATGTGTTTGGTGAAAACTGAAACCTACACAAACTGTTTGAAAGCCATATGCGGAGTTGAAATCAGTATGAACCACAAGTTATGACAAATGCATGAGCACCACTTGGACCCATTCTTACCCCAGGGCGTGTTAACTGCAAAGCACGGCCATGAGGAGATCCATTCATTCAAAAATGTTTGTAATCACCAGTCACAACGATATGGAGACATTCGCAGGTGGATTGCAAACAACGAAGACACCATAAAGTGTTGGCTATGCAATCTCGCCACTTATTAAGTGTGATAAAAGTTCCTCAGTTTCAAGATGACCAGCTTGTGTTAGCTAGCTTGCTCTGACTCGCTTCACATTAGGTGTGAAAAAATTTCACCGGGCAGGAGATGTCCAGAAGGGAGTTTATGTCAAAAGACGAGATTCATGAGAGCGCAACATCAGTGAATGGATGTGGCCAGGGGCATTTTGTGCTATCATATGAACAGGTCTGCAATGCCCCACTATCTGAATGGGTGTGAAAAATGGAGAAACTGTCTATAACCACCAGATGACTAGGAAAATGAAAACCAGCCTTATAAATCAAGGCAAATCTGGTTGATTGCCTTTGATGGGGAGAAAAAGTTCAGATTAGTGAAGCAAAAACAGCGATCTGTCTCCAAACATAGCGTTTGGATATGGAATCAGAATTTCCAGATTGAATTACAAATAAAGAATAAGAACGAAAATCCAGTCCCTGCCAATTGTTCCGATTAATGAGGCATTTGCATTAGCGAATTCTGGATAAGCAAGACTAGACTGTATAAGACAAGCTATTAAATAAACCAAATTGAAACCAAAATACAAAGGAATATGCATTCTAATAAAATATACCCCCAGCTATTAATCCCACAACCCTTTTCATGGCGTGTTTTGAAACCAATATAGTAAACAAAATAGAGTACGTACTTTTTATCAAATACATTCATATGGCAATAAGAGGTTACTTTTTCTCAATTGTTATCATGTCTACCTGCCGGCCTTTTTTCATGCTCAGCAGAAGCGAATCAACAATTTTTGCATGTGACATTTCTCGAATAATCTGATTGCCTGAAAGTAATACAACACTTAAATATATCCAGGTCAAAGAAAAGGTAATTCTTAACTTTATGAAAAAATTCTTTTGTTACAGTTTTCAAGATGCAATTAATACAAAATTCAAAACATTGGCAAGCAATCAGTATGATTTGAGGGGGATTTTCAACATGAGATATGACCAGATGGCTTAATTGTCAAGCTTCAACAAAGGCTGAATCAATAATGTAAGGAAATAGATACTGTAGAGGAACACCCTAGAATCAGTCAGTCGAGAGTGACAACTGAAGCGCATGATCCATCTTCAGAACCATTTCCAAGTGCTATTCAGACATCTTTGATAAACGATGGAGCAATGGGAATACTTTAGTGCTATATAAATTGTTGTTATTACTACTAAAATTGTTCTAGAATTGGAGCAAAATATTTAGAAACTTCTAAATTCAAAATATCATATCAGAAATATATTTTAATAGTATCAATGTATTATCATAATAATGACAAACTGAAAAAGGTGGAAAAGATGCATCTAATTTAAAAAATAAAAATTTCCACTTAGTACAATACATACCAGCCGTAATAGCACTTGCTGTGAAGATGACAAAGTTGATGGGAACCACCACAGTCGCATCATAATTCTTCATCGCTAAATTGAGATATCTAGAAAGTAAAAATAGGAAGAGCGAAATTAAAAAATATCACATTTACCCTCCGCATAGGCCGTGTTCCAAAAAAGGAACGTTGCTTCTCTTTCCCCTTGTTGCTAGGCAACCATGACAACAATCATGCCAAAACTTTCAGCATTCATCGAGTAACCATTTTGAGACAATAAAACAGAGGTGCTTCATCCAAGTTTGGTTTCAACTTAATCATGATGAATATTTTTCCATTCATACCCTTCCCCCTACGTGCTGTTTTTGGGTCAAACTTTTATATAGAAAAAAATTTCATATTCCATTTTTGGGTCATACTTGCAACATAATTTTGATATCTAGAGAAAGCAAGGGGTGTAGAAATATAGAAACTAGTGAGTTGTCATAGCAAACTTGGACAACTGTGCCAAGTGTTTGCATTTGTATGTTATATGTTTACTTTTACTCTATGAGAGAGGGCTAGTCTTATTGTTATGGTCTAGTTGCTCAGGGACAAGAAAGAGAGATAATTTGTTTAAGCTAGTGTTTGAGTTTTAATTTTCTGTCATTGCCAGAAGAAAGGAGGACGTTCAGGTGTGTCCTTTGCCAAATTATCTTGCCTCATAAAAGAAAAAAAATACTATCTGTCATATAATTTTCATAACATAGACTGCAAATGAGCTTCAACCAGATTGTCTGAAAATATGCTCCACTACTCAATCCCATCAAAATTTATTTCTCAGACAATTTTCCACAGATTTCAAATCCGATATCCAACCTAGGAACTGTTCAGGCATCTTGATTTTATAAAACCAAATGCTAGTCTACTGTTATCAGCACTAAATTAAAATTAAAATGTTCACTTTCAAGATAAATGGAACGACCAGTTTATTTACGAAATTCACATTCAAATTCAAAATAATCGAGGAGAGATAGAAGAGTAAGTTCAATAACCCATGGATAGTGAATTGTGGACCAAAGCATGACATACTAACGAAATAAAAAAGGCTGCTATTAGATTAAGAAAGGTCGTAGTCATCCTTTATTGCATTCACATTTTTAGTTTTTGCCACCAATCATTTTGGCACAAATACCAAAGTTCAGGTGAGTGTTGGCAAGGGATCAAAGGATCCGACGGTGCCAACTGAGAAAAATGGGAGTGGGGGAATGGAATGGGGACAATCAAATTTGCATTTTGAGTTAGTTAGCACATGATCCAGGATGTTATAGTGGGACTTCAGGCAATTGTCCACACACATGCGTGTCTAATAAAAAAAAGTGTTGTTGAAGGGGGTTGGTTGTTCCACCCAAAAAAAAAAAAAAAAAAAAAAAAAAAAAAAGAAAAAAAAAGAAAGAAAGAAAAGAAATACAACTCAAAAGATATAAATCAGAAAACAGATTTAAACAGGTATTTATGTAAATGCTATAAGATATTAAAAAGATTCTAAATAACAAACTTACTTGATTTGTATTACAGCAGTCACAATCAAAACAACCAGCATGCCATACAAAACTGGTTGCCTAAATTGAGGAAACCCAACGACAGACAACTGTATCATTCCAGAAACAGCTTTGGCGGAGATGACTGTAAATGAGGCTGTTCAACAGATGAAACCATTAAAAATTAACACATACTAAGATGGCTTAACCTGAAGGGCTTAATTCAATGCCATAAATTACATTGAGCTTACAAGAGGATTAATCTAAAACATTTTTTTTATTCTAAACAATAACAAAACAGCATGTTTTCAATAAAGAGAATGTAAAAGTACTACTACTAATAATAATGCAATAAAAAAAAAGTAAAGATATTGTTAGTAAAATAATAATAATAATAATAATAATAATAATAATAATAATAATAAAAATACAATCAAAGTCAATATTCAGGGTAAAAATGAAATAGAATAACTATGCACAAGTAATTACCAGTAATAGATGAAATAAGCAGGAAGATGACAACATGTTTGATCTTGTAAAAGTGCAGCAAGATCAGCAGACCAGCAAGCAACAACACCTCAGCACTCTGTGTAATGTCAAACAGAAGAAAACTACCGGTAAATACATCGCAACAAAAATTAACAAACAGTGGTGAAACCCAAACATTTTTTTCTCACCTTCCTGAACATCAAGGGGTCAAATGTCACAAAAAACTTGAAAAACTTTAACAAAATAATAATAATAATAAACAAAACAAAACAACAAACGAACCCCAAATTAAAACAAAACTGACCCAAACAAAAAACACCCATCATGTCACCTTCTCAAAATGGCCTTAATCAAGTTCCTATGTTTTTAAAAATTATTCATGAATGAGTAATATGATCCTAACTAAAACATTGAATAATAAAAGTTTAATTGTTTAAATTTGCAGCCACATTAAAACATAAACATCCTCTATCATTCAAACTTAGGTAGGAGCACAAATGAGCTGAAAAGGAAATCTTTCCTCTTACCACATAAACAATAAATACAGGCTCTGACAGTGATTCCACAATTTCATAGCCACCTTGAACCTTTTCTCCCTGTGAATCAACAAAGGTTTAAGAAAGTTTTAAAAGTTGCAGAATACTGAAGGACTTCAATATATATTTTTTCTCTCTTACAAGTTCAAAGCTGTAAAGGAATACAGCTTTACATAACTCTAGTTCAAAGAGGTACATTGGAACTTGTTTAGTCAGCACTATGGAACCAGAAAAAAACAACAAAGACAAAACAAAAACAAAGTTGATACTAGGTAACTATTGAGGAGATTAAGGACAAATTTTGTTTCAATATTTGTCAACATGTTTCTTTCCTTTTTCAAAGTCATATCCATTGGCAGATTGTTCTGAGATGTCTGTGATCTTATCTCTATTTTCCTACTTAAGAGTTTGTTTAGCTCATTGATTTCTAATTTTCCATTTCCAGCCTTTTGGGCTTTTCTATTTACTCTTTAACTCTGTCAAATCTTTTTTGTAAAAGAACATTGCTTTTAGATTTATTTTCTCTTTTGAATTCTTTGAAAATGTAATTAGAGAAATCTTTTTTTTCTTAAACTTCTGTCACATCTATGATGTTTATTTCTCAACTGCTGAAGGCCTTCTCATTGTTTTTGTAGAAATCTCCTTCCTGCTGATAAGTACATAATCAATTTCATTTTAAGTTTCAGGTTACAGTTTCTTCAGATCCAAATTATGTATTTGAGCTGGAAAAAATTCAAAGGTTTTCTCTTTCTTTCTCTGTCTTTTCATGGAATTAGGTTTGATGCTCTTTTTTAAAGATGTATATAAATGGATTTTAGGTCATTTCTCTTCATATGAATTGAATGTTGTGTAAATGGTCTATATTCTGTATTGCACCACTGATCATTTAATGGATTTGGCGCATTGTAAATGCCATAATTATTATTATTTCTTTTCTATTATTTTTATTTCCCATGCCAAAATTGCAGAGAACTATTTTGATCCAATTTCTACAATGGGATTAAAGTAACCAATAACATCTTTGTGGTCAGATTAGTTTGTTCGTTGAGTCAAGTTAAAAACATCATAGATTTCAAGTTCTTATTGTATGGGGATTATGCCGAAGAACATATTTGTATTATTCTGACTTTGTTCCATTTTGAAAGCAGTAAGATGATTTGTGCTATTCTATCAGAAATGACTGTGAAATCCTTGATAATCTCAATCTTGATCAGCATATATCTCATCAAAAACTTCATTGAAAGACACAGAAATCAAATGAAGAAAACAATAGTTTTGCAAGTTTTTCGTCAAATGACACTGATTGTTAAGAAGAAAAAGCCTCCAATCAAGATAGATGCATTTTAAGTTTGTACAGCAGTGACATGGCCTCGTTTGAGAGTCAGCTGCTGATTAAGCTGTAAGGCAGCCAACCAGTGGTCTGTTCACACTATTCCACATTAGACTACTCTATATGCCTATTTATCATATATCATATACCACTCTTTCCTTCTGTAGGTTTCCAGTATACCCTTTGGTTTCAGGGATATCATCGATCATGATCCTAAGAAATCACAAAAGCTGGGTGCTTTGAGCATGGTCTAACTCAATAAATTGACGTACACCCCTGGGTTTTACTCTACAATGATCATCTTCGCCTCCCACAAGATTAATTATTTTATTCTTGCTCAGACGTAACATTTTTTTCTCCATTCATTGTCAATTCCTTAAATTTTCACACATTGACTGCAACAATTTTGACATAACTCCAGTTTGTTTTCTCTGGATAATCTGACAATATATCATCATCGTCAACCATTAATTGTCAGTCATATGGTATAGACCTTCCCACTTCATAGTTCATATCATATTTTATATATTTTTATATTCATATTTCCGTAATACATTCAGATTGGGGAATAAACTCCTTAACAATGTTAAGTACAGCAAAGATACAGAAGTTTTCAAATAGAAACTTAAATGTACAACACTAATATCAAAATACTAAAAATAAATGAGTCCTTAAAGGAGCTTTGACAAGAATACTCAGCTATCTGAGTTTGTCAGCTATTATGAAAACTGAGACTAAGACTTCTTTCTTTTTCGCCCGATCTAATGACATGTGCTGCCATTGTTTTTCATTGCCATCGGGATCATTCCTCCATCTTGTTTATCTTCCCATATTTCTTTTCTGTGATGTGCACATGGTATATTTGCATTGTCCATCAATTCTTCATTTTGTTTTTTTGGATAAATATAACCTGTCCATTTTACATTTAAAGTTGTTGATAGTCTAAATAATTGAAGTGTTTACTTACCTCGCCTGAAAATAAAACCAGTAAGATGGCTCCGATAACAGCAAGGACACAACCTGGGAAAAAAAAAATTAATGGTGACAAAGACTGCAAATGACAAATAAATCATGCGATTTCTCATTAAATTTATGACTGCTAATCTACCATGGATCCTCTGTGCCCTTTCGCATTATAAAGTTGACAGGTGTGCAAACAAAGAAATTATAAACTAATTATGGTAAATGGCAAAATAACCTTACCAAAAATATTTTCAGCTTTAACCTTTTCTTTCAGAAAGAGTGCAGCCAGAAACAGATTAGCTGAAAAAGAGAAATGATCGATGAAAATAATCATGATAGTTAATTCTCTTTTCAATAACATGCTTTCCAGATGAAAAGAGGGGAATAAAAATAAGAAAATAATGTGAGGAATAAAGGACCTTTCATTTACCCTTTTGATTTTTGAAAAAGAATTAAAAACCTCAATTATTAATACCAGTAGTTAACATATATACATATATGTTACGCTCAATGTGAACATTACGCACAAATTTTGCCTAATGTTCACATTAGGCAGAGAAATTGCCTAGTGTTCACATTTGGCAAAATGCTTGCTTGATGTGAACATTAGGCAAGGTGTTCATTTTAGGCAAGTGCATTTTGCCTAATGTGAACAGAACGATTGGCCATTGCAGTGAATTCCCGTATGTGTTGCTGTGACACAGGACTGAGTTGTTTTTGTAGTTGTTTTGATTTCTAGTCGTCTATGCCTCGCCAAACCTGGTCTCAAACTGTGTTTGACCCACAGATTGGATTGGGATCGACTGTTTTGCCAAAGCATGCCCTTGATGAAATAACTACTGAAGAAGAAATTGAAGCCTTTTTTGGAGAAGGCGAAGCTGGTACAGAAGTACTGGAGCCTGTACCAACTTTTGCAGAAGGCGAAGCAAGTAAAGAAGCAACAGGTCTAGAGCCTGTATCAACTGTGGCAGAGGAAGACTCTGCAACGGGAACGGCAGAGACCGGTATGACTGGAGTAGAGGTAGAGATGAATGAGGGATGTGTGACAGAGGAAACTGTGATCGGAACGGATGGTGAGACCGATGCAGCAGATTTGTCAACAGAAGAAATGGACACGGTTATGACAGAAACAGACTTTGCGAGACAGAAATTGGATCTTTTACTTACATCCGTGTGGCTGCAGATAAAGGTCAATCAAATTCCGCACGAAAGATGGTACGCCGTGGCAAGCACCTGCTTATGCCTTTACATGTGGGGTCAGTGTGCAACACTGAGGGTACCGGACGTGGACCGTGGCCCATCTGATCCAAAATATCTTCTCGTGGAGAAGAGAATCTTCTCTTCTAAGTGAACATGACAAACTTTACACTGTGGGATGCCGCGAAGGTATTATTGGTGCAAAATTTACAGCAGCTGACCTATGTGTTATTGAACAAGTTTTGCTAAAACCGGAGAAAGTTTCAAATGTGAGCCTTTCACTAAGAACTGCTACAGCAAAGGCCACAGGTGGACAAGGGTTTCGCAAAATGTCAATGTCAGAAGCAGTGCACTACATAAAGGCGCAGCTGTAAGAAAAGCAAAATGCTGTGCAATTCACGCTGCCACCCTGGTATAAGTTGCAAGAACTTGTAAAGACTTACGTGCTTCAAATTGTTCCAATGCAATCATTTGCACACTTCCTGATGATAAAGATGGTTTTGGAAATTGCATTGTCCAACCATCCTTGCAGATGTGTATTAGGCCTAACTTTTATCCAAGCCTTTCAATGATTGTTTGTGTGTATTTACTTTATTGACTCTACAGTGGTCCTTTTCTAGTTCCCATCAGTGGTCCTTTTCTAGTTCCCATTTGTGCTTCCTATTGTTCAATGGCATTCGCATTTCTGTTATTAGAGAGTTGATTGTTGATAAATTATTTGAAAAGTTTGGGCAAACTATTGTTTGAGTGTTCTCTCTACTGTAATGACGTATATTCTTTCTGTTCACATTAGGCAACCTTCAGCAGCCTTATTCACATTAGGCAAAATTCTGCTGCCTAATGTGAGTAACGTGAACTAGGCAACTTTTTTGCCCAATGTGCACTGCTGTTAACATTAGGCAAACCATTTCGCCCAATGTCCACATTAGGCAAAATTCTGCTTTATGCTCATACTAGGCAATTGTTCACACCGAGCATAACACATATATACATAACAGTTAGGTCAGAAATATGGTTTGAAGATCTGGAGTCTCAAGATCTGGAAATACAGTGATCTGGATATATATGTAGATCTAGATCGAGGCTAATTTCATGGCATTGTTTGGCCAGGTAAAATTTGACCATTAGAACAAAAGATGAGAGAGTCAAGGAAACTTTGACCATTAGAACAAAAGATGAGAAAGTGAAGGAAACTTTGACCATTAGAACAAAAGATGAGAGAGTGAAGGAAACTTTGACCATTAGAACAAAAGATGAGAAAGTGAAGGATACTTTGACCATTAGAACAAAAGATGAGAGAGTGAAGGAAACTTTGACCATTAGAACAAAAGATGAGAAAGTGAAGGCCTCCTTCCCATGTCCCAGGGGCATGTAGAATGTTCCCATGAGAACAAAGGTTGCTGACAATAATTGAATGCCACCTTGCCATGCGCAACAAGTAGGCCTTCCCGGTTACTGAAATTCCCTAGAATGGAGGGAAAGGTTGGGAGAAAAGGGTGGACGACACACAGGATGTTAGGTGGTCATATATTGCTAGGTGCAATGTGATCAAAAGAGGAAAGGAGGGACTGCCAGTCAGCCTTGGTCTAGTTGAGAAAGTGATTGACTGGGTAGCCATGGTAGATCAAGGACTTATTGATCCGTTTTGGTGTCTCTTTGACAACAGAGAGAGCAAACAAGAACTCTGAATGATACATGGATATACTTGGGGAAATTTAGGGAACATTGGAAAGATGATGCAGAAGAGATCTCTAGTTTATATGCAAGATCGGGCGGCACCAGATACGGTAAGATGTATCCATTAGAGGCTGTGAATTGTAAGCTCACTTTGATGATTCGAAGAAGAACATCAAATCCTTTGGTAGCAAGGAGCCCCGATTTCAATTCTCTGCATTTCCTAGACTATGTGACTGTACCAAAGACCAGTTGTATGGAATGAACTTTGAAACCCCACCTGAACTGTGTCATGAAACTGTAAGAGTCGCTGGTGGAATTTCCGTTGATGAGTCTTGCAGAGTTATGATATATATTATAATAGGAAAATGTGTGTGTTGAATCAATGAGCGCATTTCTTGGCAAAAAGGCGCTATTTTGAGCGTTGATGTAATGGTGCACTATATTCTATGATAACAAATAAATGAATTCATTTTGCTTTTTCGTCAATCTACATAAATTCTTAGTGTTTGACTTCAAATAATTTTGTTTTATCTGTAATTGGTTGTAGACGGATTCCATGGAATTTTGCCTCATAGCGTGATTTTTTTTCATTTTTGAATATCTATTACTTATATCATCTGAGAATGCCCAGACTTCATGTGCGGATGCATGTTACAATAAAGAAACTACATGAACGTCTTTCATATTTTTGTGTGTTTTATTGAGCTGTAATTGGTTATAAAGAAATTTGATTTTGCGAGGTTGTAAGAAAAGACACCGAATAGGATACCCATTATGTTCTCGTTCTAAGTGGACAATTGGCGCAAGGAAAAATGTACATACTGTTCGCCGACAAGTGCCTGTTGGCCTTCAGTCAACACAAGTCAGAGAAGGGGGTACCCAAGTGCTGTCACTGTGCTTGATTTAATGATAATTGCATGATTGAACTAACAAACCACATATAAGGTTCTGTTTATGGTTTGAGGATGGGTTGTAGGAAATCATGCAACAGATCTTGTTTGGATACAAGGAAACCTCAATGCTGCCACTTACATTGATCGGATTCTGCAACAACAGATCAAGGTAGGGTACTTCCCAGCATGCCAATGCCCCAGCCCATCGATCACAGCACACCTGTCCATATTTATTTGACAATAATATTGAAACTATCAATCCATGGCCAGCAGTTCCACCTGACATGAATACAATTGAACATGTCTGGGAACACATGAAAAGAGTGCTGGTGAAATGGCCCCTCTGCTCTACACAATGCAGACAAGCATTTTGAGCATTGTTCAAATCTGGAAAGATATTCCAGACGAAGCAGTAGGCAACCTTGTTTCATCCATGAGAAGAAGAGGGGAAGCTTTGAAAGATATTACTGGTGGTCATGCTCCACACTAATGGAACAATCCTTTTGAAACGGCATGTTAATCTTTGGTTTCTGTCTTTTTTGGGCTATCTTTAGGCACGTGAGTGTGCAGTGTTTATGTACTGACATATCTTTTTAATTATTGTATTGAATGAAAGACAAAAAAGCACCTTTCAAATGGTATCAAGTTATAAAGAGTATGTTAAAATGTGGTTTCAGAGATACACCATTTTGAACTTATTCATGTACAACACTATATATAATATATATATTCTAAATGCACCATTTTGGAGAAGTGTTAACTTATTTATGAACTACACTATATAGTATAATATATATTCTAAGTACACCATTTTGGAGAAGCGTGAACTTATTTATGAACAACACTATGTATAATATATATTTTTTAAAAATTCAGTTCTCATTGTGGGCTCCCCGGCCAGAATTTTTGCCCATCACTGCAGGTCTACTTAGAAACTTGAAAATTACGAAAACGATTTTTTAGAAAACATCATCGTACATCAGAGCAGGGACATGACCCGTATTCATGAAAAGCAAATTGCATGGCTCTATCAAATCAAAATCAGATCTTTAAGATGAAATTCACTCCAATGACCTTTCATCTTTGCAAGCTTGATTTTTTAGCGAAAAAAAAGTCCGACGGTTTCTGGAAGGTAACTCTTCAATAAATACAATACATACATTTTTTTAAAGTTCATTTAAAGTCACAATTTTGAATAAAAGGGGGCAAAAGTGATGAAAATAAATTAAGTAATTACACTGAAACACAACTAAATCAAAAGTGAATATGATAAATGTGAAGAAAAGTGAATATGATAATAAATATGAATAATATTTAAAACCAGGACAACTTTAGGTAGGAGCACTCAACGTTTTCGAATCATAGTACACAGATTAAGCCTGTACCATCCAAGGTCCGATGGCAGTGGTAAACGAGAGCATAGGCCTATAATTTGACAATGCTTCATAGGCCTACTTCATGCTAAGCCTATCCCCAGTCCCCAGCTCTTTCCAAATATATATATGACTTTGTAGGGTGTCTGATAGGATTTGAACATTGCTAGCGTGAGAGCCCTGTGGCCTGTTCTTTTTGTTTCCAAACATGCCACGGAGAGTTGTGCAGATTTCAATCCAGTTACACGGTACTTGGGGTTGGGAAGTGAACCAATTGCCTTTGGCCTTGTTGCCGAATGCCCCAAACACTGAGTAACTCGTGGTCCCATGCCGGACTATGCAGTAAAAATCAAATTACATTGAACATTGCATAAGTGTAGGCCTAGCCTTGCAATCAGTGTTATTACATTTTTATTTCATCTCAGTCCAAGGGAGGCAACAATCGTTGTAAATGCTTTTGAATTTGGGAAGAGTTATTTCCCTTCTTTACGTGTAAATATAAAGGCTGCTGACCTCGTTTGGGCTATAAAACCTTGGTTTGTTTGTTTGTTTGTTTGTTTGTTTTTTGTTTTTTTTTTGCTATGAGCATGGGGGGGGGTTGAGGTGTAGATGGTGTTGTTTTTTCTTCATGTGCCCTATAAGAAGTGGTTGTTTTTTTCCTACGTGGTTCATCTTATATCCACTGTAGTGATAGGCTTTTGACATGAATTTGGGGTTGTTTGTTGGTTGCTGTTTTTTGCTTTTGTTTTTGTTTTTTTGTTTTTTTTTTGTTTTGTTTTTTCTGTTTTGTTTTTTTTTATTTACATAGTAGCTTTTTATTGTATGTTTGAGCTTACGAAAATTTCAGTCAATAATATTGACACAGATAATGTAGATAAATGACAAAGATACATACATACAGATACAGATAGAGAGACTAATACATGTACAAATATTGTGCCTTTGTGCTGTAATGTCATGCAAGGTCATAGTTTCTTCTGAAACGCCAAATTCCGTGGATTTGATGACCTTACGGAGCTACTCGGAGATTATTATTTTAAAATTGTATTTCGACAAGTGAACTACTTTCTCTTCAGTTGTTGTTTTTTTACCTTGATGTCTCTGTTCCAGTGCTTACCATACATATTTTATTGTGTGTTTCGACTATACTTTTATATATTGTTAGTCATAGGGTAAATGCAAGCCCTACTAGCAAGATTTTGAACTCAAATGCCGTTTAGTCTGATATGATTAAGACAGATGTGAATACATTTCAGTAGTTGGAAAGATCCTGTGCTGTAACCCCTGATGAATATGTTTCCTTGGCAGGGTTTTGCCAAGTGCATCGTGTACATGTATGCATTTATATTTTAATATTTAAGTTCTGCAATTGGTAAAGATGAATGTCAGTATGGAAAAAGAATTTATGAACAGAGCTAATAATCAAATAGTAGTTAATAAAGTGAAAGTGGATTACCTGTAGAATTATAATATATTCTAAGGCTGTGTTCCATCCAAAATTCACCTCGTCCATTGACCCTAGTGGAATTATACTCCAAGGCTGTATTCCATCCAAAATTAACCTCGTCCATCGGTCATGATGGAATTATACCCCGAGGCTGTATTCCAATCCAATACTCACCTCGTCCATAGGTCATGATGGAATTATACTCTAAGGGAAATATATCACCAGCAGCATCGCATGACATGTCCAGAGAATGCTGGGCCGACACTTCAATGCAGTACATGCATTAGTACAGCACAATCATGTTTTATTGACCTAGAAGGTGTTGGCTCGCCTCGCCGTTGGCGCAGTAATTTCAATTTCACACGTGCACGTATTGTGTCTGCCTGGTCATTGCACCTCCCGTGTAATATGAATGGCCCACGGTGTCGTCATCGAGTGGTTTGTGTGACCCTGTCCCCAGTGTGGCCTAATTGGAATTTATGTTCGTTTAATGCCCTTAGCTATAACCATGTGTAGTAAATGTAGTCGGAATCTAATCGGGCAGATAATGGCAACATCTGCTTTGACGCTGCCTGACAAAAGACAGGCCCGAACACGACGACCAATTGTAATGGGCTGTTAATTAATTGTATTGATTTTTTTTTTCTCTCTCTCTCTCTGTTCCCTCATGCTCCCCAGGCCTCGCTAAAAGCTCAAGCGATGGAGCCCACGATTGAACAGCCCGGCTTTGACCCCTTGCCACCCACGGAAAGAGAGGTTGTCGACACAGGTGACTCTTACAACACTCCTTGTTCTTCTTTTTCTTCTTCTCCTTCTTTTTCTTCTTCTTGTTCATCGTCTTCTTCTTCTTCTTCTTCTTCTTCTTCTTCTTCTTCTTCTTCTTCTTCTTCTTCTTCTTCTTCTTCTTCTTC
>JBCHJU010105330.1:0-10715 GCA_039654505.1 Plocamopherus imperialis | reverse complement strand
CGACAGACCTGCAGATACATCTACATGACTTTGAACCGAAGGGCTAACACCCAAGTGTCGCTGGATCAGTAACAACATAACAACAACATAGGGATAAATATGTAACATGTTATCACTAGAGTATACAGATCATAGTGCATGAGTATTACAATATAATTCACCGTAAAAAATGAATAGAAGTAGAAGTCTAAAGTTAGAAATATATGATTATGATAAAATGTAAATGCAAAGTAAAAGCAAAATAAATCTATAGGGAAGGTAATGACTGTAAAACATAATATGCACATATCCACAAATACCCAGACATATGACATATAGCTAATATACTTTATATGATTGAGGACTCTGAAATATGCGCCACCTCAAACTCAACAATCACTGAACTCCCAGACTTCAAATTTTATGGGACATACATATATAATACAATCAGTTTCTTTTGTTCTTTATAATATTAGTATTAAAAAGTCTGACACCCTTAGATAAACAGGATTGACAATGTCTCTCACTTTTAGTATTAACTGATTGTAGGCGTTTGCTTCTATTGGATTTTATTATTATGGAGTGAAGAGGATGGGTGGAGTCTTGCAAAAATGGAAGCTATTTTCTTTAGAGAAGAGATGGAGATCAGTGAGGAAAATGAATGGATTTTATGTGTCTATGTGCCAACTTTTTAAACTGTCCTGCTAATTTTACTTTTGTCCCCAATTAGACTACATGCATTTCCACCCTAGGCTGAGAGACTAAATACGAACATACTCTCTACATTTGACGCGTAAAAAAGAGTCATTTAAGTTTTCCCTTTTTCGAATTGATTTAGTTTTCTCATAAAGTATGTTCTCTCGTTAGAGCTTTGGGTAAGATATAACTACCGGGTAATGTGTTCTGTCCATTTTGGTTGCATTTGTGACTGTTTAATTGTAATACTTTCTGCATGAACAACAAATTTAAAATGACATTGGCATCTGGAGAGCATTTTCCCAATATTGTCATTTCAGCTATCAATATAACATTAAGACTTGACACGATTGAGAGACTTAGAGGTGAAAGGTCAAGGTTGTTCTTAGTGGATAAGGGCAAGGAAGTTGACACCATGACACAGTCATTTGATTTAAAACTAAACAAAGGGCAGTGCTTTGACCATTATACAGCACTTCTAAGGGTAAGTAATCTTTAAGTAAAAAAACCCAAAACAAACAAAAAGACACAAGAATAAACAAAAAAGACAACTACATGTAATTGCATAATGGAGTTATCAAGTTTTACTTTGAAAACCTTTGAAAATTTTGAATTTTCTTTTTTAATTTGATGCAACTGTTAGTTACTTAAGGACATTTTATTTTCTGCATCTTCAGCTCAGAGTAATTAATTTTCTCTATACTATTTTTCCATTTTGTTTTACACAATTATCCAATATTTAGTCCAGTCGGGACGTTCTGACACCTCTTCAAATGGAACTAGACTACGACATTGCCTCTGACTCCATTGGCATTGCTTCCCTTTGCAAAATTTGTCCAGCAGGAAACTTGTACACCCCGAGAACTGCCATAGAAACTGTAAGAAGCATTTTGTTGTTTGCTTGTTTGTTTGTTGTCATTGGTTATAGTTTTAGGCAACACAAAAATAAACATGGATTAGTTACAGAGGACACCCTTCAAGGAACAAAGGGCTAGAAATAAAGTAATCATTCTTTTCAAAGCAATTAATTGACTCTCAATATTACCTCTAGAGGAATTCAGTATGAAAAATAATCACCCAAGATCTGGTGCTCAAACATTTACTCTGCCTTCATCAAATTATGTAGATAGCCATTCATATTCATATTTCCCTAATACATTCAGATTGTGGCATAAACTCACTACCAATGCAAAGTACCATAAAGATACAGAATATTTCAAGCAGAAACTTAAATGTACAACAGGAATATGAAAATATAGATTTTGTTATTGTTTTGTTTTTTATGACTTTTATCCGCTTTGTTGTTGTTGTTGTTGTTGTTGTTGTTGCTGTTGTTGCTGTTGTTCTGTCATTATAGTTTTGCTTATTTTCATTTTGTTTTGCTTTGGCTTTTGCATAATGTCAATAAAGAATTAAGTATTTATTTTTGTTTGATTCTTTCAGCTTGAGTAATTAGTTGGTTTTGGAGCTCTTTGTTCTTTCCTTTTGGGAGTTTAAAGGCTAACTATAATCAAAATTGTATTAAACATTCCCTTGCCCTCACCTCATTCTAAATAAGCTAATTTTGATCATGACTCCTTGCCAATGGACTTGAATTCCATTTGTTCTTTTAGTAATATAAGAGCATGTTCATTTTTTACAGAGCTTTCTTTTTATCTTTCTGGGTTTTCTTCATTTTTACTGTTCTTGTCAAAAAGTAAAAGTATACTATCGATTTAATTGGATTTTGTTTCTCTCTCCTCTCATAGGTCTACTTTTCACATAAATGCCGTGCAAAGAAATGCGCCCCTGATCTGAGACTGAAAACCCATCCCATTTTTTATGATGACAATGAGGTCTTTGTCATTGATGATGACCCTCGATTTAATCTAGAGGTGTCGGTGACCAATCAAGGAGACACATCATACTTCACTTTAATCTCGATTGAATACCCATCCTCTGTGGTTTTCTCCTCTGCCTGGGTCGTCAAGGGAAATACAAAACTCATCTGCACTCCTGTTATAAATCCCAGACCTAGGGATAAATCGAAGACATTGATTGAATGTGACTTAATGACACCTCTGAAGGAAAATCAAAAAGTAAATATATAAATCATATATCATCTTGAAAATTTTTTAAGGCTGCCATTGGAAGTCTTTTAGTACATGTGTATAATAATATAAAACTGTGAGTACTGCATTTCATTTATAACAAATTTAGAGGAAATTAAGAATCATAGATTTGCACACATAGCTGTCTAGGTGTATAATTTTTAGAAAATGCATTTCTATCTCTTTGAAAGGTCCATTTGAATCAAATGGGTACAAAAGTTCCATGCCTTTTAATCTTCCTTTTCCAGGTTGTTTTCCAAGCTCAGTTCTATGCACAGGGAGTTCCGTATGATCTCAAACATTTAGACATGAAAGTCAATGCTATATCTGGTGGTTATGAAAATGTATCTTCTAGCAACAGCACTAGTCACGTAAAGATTGATCTGCATATGGAGAGCCATGTAACACTTTCTGGGTGAGTATGCTGCTTAAATAATGAACTGGAGTTTTTGGTTTTGGTTTTGGGTTTTTTTGTTATGTCTTTTTTGTTTTGGCTTTTCTTAAGCTTTTCTTTTTCGTTTTTTGTTCTCCGTATATCTTATATTGAATTGAAATTGACAAAATGATAAATAAAGCATTTAATTATTAATCTTTGAATAGTTGATAGAGGAATGAAAGAACCATTTTTTTTTCCTTGCATAACACATTTTAGTCATTTTCATATTGATAATAATTCGACTTGTTATTCATTCCACTCAAAACTTAAAAAAAAGAAAATAAAGAGAAAGGAAAGGCAAATGAAAAATCAAAGGCTTCTATATTGTGAAAGACCATACTGAATTATTTGTGTACTTGCATTTTTATATTTATTAATTGAAAGAAACCGATGTCAATTTTACATTGATCTGCATTTAGAGCAAACTTGAAGTTATGCAGCCACTGTTGTTTTTGTTCTTGTTTTTTGTTTCTATTAAAATTAAAATTATTAAAATTTTCTATTATTCATCAGTACAATGAAAGAACCCACTCACACACACACACACACACACACACACACACACACACACAAACACACAAAGGTTTTCCCATTTCATTGATAATCACACTTTAATGTTTGTACTTTTGATCTGATCTCCTTATACTCAAACAGAATGTCACTGCCTGGTCACATAGAACTGTTGAGAAAGAAACCATCAATGAACAAAGACGAAAGATTCCTTAGCATTTCCCACCTTTATGCATTACAAAATTTTGGACCAAGCCCAATTCCTCATGCACAGATGACATTTTCAGTCCCTAAGCTGAAAGGCATTGGTCTCCAAGGTGTCTATGTGAGTGAGTTGATCTGAATATGCACTGTGATAATCAATAAATCATGCATTGTCAAGTGAATAACATTTTTTTTCCTTTCATGCTGTTTTTTTTAGGACCCAGTCATATTAAGATACAATAATTCACATAGATTTTGTCATGAAATCTATTTCTTGTTGAAATTATTTTAAAAATCGTTTTCAAGCTAGATGAGTGTTCTATACTTTTCAGAGGTTTGATTATAACACAAAAATAAAATTGGGACAGATGCGAAACATTAAGGTGAAGAAACTTTTTAAAAAATTGATTTGATAGGAGAATCCTGCAAATTATGTTTCAAAAAAAAAAAAATTGTTCCTATTAATTTGTAGGTTGTTTTTTTTCAGATTGAAAGTAATTCTGCCTCAAAGGCATCCCATGTTCTTGTGGAATGCAATGCTGTATCTCATGATGGATCCACAACACCAGGCCTAAATGAAGATGAAAATCCGAAAAGGAGAGAGGAAAATATTGGGTCATCAGTGGTGCGTAATAAGGTTTTTGTTGAGGAATGTTTTTTGTTTGAGGAAGTATGAGGGTGTGTTTGCTTTGGTTTATATTTTTGGGGTTTCTTGTATTTATCCAGTTGGAGGATCGGCAGATGCAGATGCAGGAAGAAAAGATCAAACAGTTTTTGAAGGTTATTCAAAATTCCACCAACTAATTTTGTAAGGAGATTGATATGCCCTCCAAAATCCATTACCTCTATTTTAATTTTAAAATGTGATTAATTCGATGATCAAATATAATCTTTCTTGAGCAATCATAGCACGTTTCTGGGGTCAATCCTCCTTTCAAAAGTAGTCATTGGAATTTTCATTATACTTCATAAAATTGTTTACTAACTTACTTACTGCCCTTTATGCCTGGTGGCATGTAGGGCTGCAATGACATTTTTCCATCCCTCCATTTCTCGGGCCATCCTTTGCAAGATATTCTCCAGTCTTTCATTTCCTTTTTGATTGTCCTGCGCCATGTTGTTTTCGGCTTTCCCCCTTTTCTTATATCCTCAGGTGTAGGGCAACATTTTGCAGTGTGTTTTTCCCCATATCTATATGTTATGTTCTATCTATTTCCATTTTCTTTGTCGCGTAATAATAATTTGTAATTAATCTTCATTCCCGCAGTTTGTGAATTGCTAACACCCACAGTGTATTAGTGTTCTGAACTGCATTTTTCAATCATGTGATGATCAAAACAACCTATCACAAAACAAATCACAATTAAGAATTGTTTAATGCCATTAGCATAGTGAATATCTCTCAGGCTAAGATTTATGCTGTCTGATTTTGTGTATCATGAAAATAAAGGAAATTCAACTCACAATAGCAAAAGACAGTAACAAGAGTTATTTCTAAAGATTACTCACTCACACAACCAATACAATTATGGCAACACACACTGTTATAAACAACTTCATTACACAGATCTAGAAGCAATTTTTTCTAGAAGTCAGAGAAGATGAGGAAGGTGGTTTTATTTTGGAGGTGTGTTCGGGGGAGGGAGGTGATTAAGATTTATTATCATCTTTTGCACATTATTCTTTTACTCTTTGAGCGAATTCTTTTTGAGAACTTTTTTTTTTCATTGTAGTGGCTGTTGCTGTGTAGTTTCTTTGTTTGAAGGGACCCCCCCCCCCCAAAAAAAAAAAAAAAAAAAAAAAAAGAAACAGCAACAAAAAATTTATTATGACTTTTGATATCATTAACTCCACAGAACAGGAACATTGAAATAATTCATTCTAATTGAAATTTTTTTTTCTATTTCCCAGTATTTTGAAAATGTTTATGCTCTTGATAATACCAATTCATGTATTTTTAATTCCCCCTTTTCTTCTTCCTAAAGTGCCCTGTCTTTCTACCCATGCCAAGCAAATTGCATCGAGGATTATCAACTATTTTAGATACTACCTTATAATCTGTTGGGTTTTTTACTTTACAGACTTGTGAAAATATGGAGTGTGCCCAAATAAGCTGCTATCTTGGGATCATGCATAAGTCAGAGTCGGTCTTCATAAATATCAGCTTAGCAATGAGAAAGGATATCCTTGAAATATGGGAGGTATTAATAACAAATTGACTTTCCTTTGGTACATAATGTTATCAATGCCAAGGGCTTTAAAAATGAATTTAGAATTTTAACTTATATGATATTTCCTCATAAATGCATACTCTCTCACACAAAATTACATAGTATAAGATAAGTAAGATTAGATTAAATTTTTGAGTCCTGACAAAGAAATTGCAATGTTATTTGAGTTCATTCTAAAGTCATGTGCATTGTATATAAAAATGTATAACTAAGCAAACACACACTAAGACACACACACATTCAGACACAAATAGAGGTATAAATATGTTTTAGTATTATACGTCTTGTTGTGCGCATATAAAGATATTATATACATGTAATATGTTATGCATGCACATATATAGCAGTTTATTTTCCCGAATAGTGAATCGCAGTTTTGATTTCCAATGTCTGTTTCTTTGCATTCTTGATTCTTATTGATATAAGGACAAGACTGTTTATGTTTTAGCTATGACTGTAAGTTATTGTAAGTATCATTCTGAGGGCAGAACATTGTTATAACTTGACAATTCATGCACATGGTTTTTGTCAGTAAATACACTTTTATTTTTCTTAGTCATTAATTTATCAAGAATCTCAAAAAAATTGTAGCTACCTGTCTTTAACTTTATTGCAAGTGTTGATAATTTTTGTAAAAAAAACTGAGAACATGATGCATGATTGTAGACAACCTCATTTCCATTTTGTTTATGGTAAAAGTATTCTCATATAAAACAACATTTTTTTTTAAGGTTTCTGATCAGTTAACGTTTCTGAGCAATGGTGTGTTTGCTGAGCCAGAGTATTCATCATTCTACAAGCTGCATTCCAACCAAAATGCATCAGTAAGTCTTAAACAAAATAAAACATACTGCAGTTGTATAAAAATCCATCAATGAGATGAAAACCGAACAAAACAAGAAAGTAAATAACAAATGAGAGGAAAAAAAACCCAAAACCCGGTAAATAATTTTGTTCATTCGACGTTCTTCTGGTTTTTCCAAAGCATGATTTTGAAAAGAGAATTATCAATTTTTAAACAATTTATTTTATCAAGTGTAGTTGAGATATTGGGTTTTTTTTTCTGTGCTCTTCACATTACAGTTCAAGGAACAATAGGAAGATAAATAAACTGAGGGCTCATATAATTACATTGATTCACATGATAATGTATTGCTCTGAAACAATGATAAATAAAACGAAACAAAACAAAAACAAATAATAAAGGATGCCTGCATTCTTCTGCCAGTTATCTAACATCGCCCTTCCTCACCTAAAAGGCTGAATAAGTGAGCACATCAGATAAATGAATTATTCTTTTTTATACAATCCCCTGAGAATTAGAATAGAGGCCTATATTATTACGAACATGTACAAGTGTTGAAAAATAATAAAATTATATTATATTAAAATACTTGTTTGTTCCTGAAATGTAGTGTCTGAATCAGAAAAGTGTAATTGTCAAAAAGATAAAAAGGAAAACATAACAATTTATTTTATTCCCTAGCTTCTTGAAGATATTGCTTAGCAGACAGAAAGAAAATCGTAGAATGAGATATATACTATACATAATAGCTTAACATCAGTTTCATATATACGTATAACTACAAATTTTCAAATTTTTGCTTTTTCCCACCATGGTGAAGTTTATTGAATATCACTCCATAGAATATTCATCGAAAATAGAATTGTTCCTTAGAAATACACAAAACACAATTATATTTTTTATAAAAAGGCTATGAGTGACTTTCAATTAAGATCACTTTGTAGTGAAGAAGCAAAAATCCAAAATTTGAATTTATATGTTTATAGAACAACAATGATAAGTAAGTGCTTCAAAATATATTTTGATTTATGGAAGAATTAACTTTTGTGTTCTTAAATATACAGTATTGCCAGTTTGTTTGTTTTTTTTTTTATTTTTTGTCTGTGTCATTATATTGGGTCATTTTTGTATTCCTTCAGGCCATAACACATATTGGCTACATATGGGAGCACAATGCATCAGTGTCTTGGTGGATTCTAGCTATCAGTATTGCAAGTGGTCTTCTATTGCTTTACATTATCTGCTTACTTTTATGGAAGGTGAGTTTTATTTGGTAATAATGTCTATTTTGATTCAATGTTTGTCATAAGCATGTCACTGATATACGGTAATATAAGATAATAATATATAAACTTATTGTGACATTGAAAAAAGAACTTGATAATTTTAAGACAATGACCGTATTCTTTTTTTTTTTTTTATTATTTCAATTTTTATTTAAGGGGAAATAATACCAATCAATTTATTCTTTCTATTATTTTTCTTCCTTCCCTTGATAGCTTCTGTGATCTTTTTTAAAGTATAGTTGTTATTCATTTATTTATCACTTTGACGAAATGCATGAATGCTTAGAGATTGATTCATAAATCAAGCTTATTCGCATACACAGAGACTCACATGCTGTTTATTTTTTTACCATACTCATCTTGTTGCATTATTTTTCAAATCTTTTTAAAATCAAACCACTTCACATTTATTTATTTATTTTTTGGGGGTACAGGAATAGGAAAGGCCTTTTGACTATCTTGAAAAAAAAATTCATTCTGCAATTGTGTTTTCATTTTTCAGTGTGGATTTTTCAAGCGAAAGAAAAGAGATCAGCTTAAGCAACTCATTAAGTCCACAGAATCTGAAAGGGAGATCCTGCACTCTGATTCACTTAGTGCTTGTTCAAATGACATCATGGTCCTTCCTCCAGGGCACAATGGCATCTACTCTACTTCCATAAACGGATCAAGGAGTAGAGATGATTTTTCAAATCACAGCCACGTTTCTTCAACTCTTCTTCACAATCCGAATAGCTCATTTGATGAAGAATTGGAACGAGAGCGTAGCATGTACCCTTATAATCATTCCAACTATTTCCGATCTTCCACTCTAAGGTCTCCTCCCCTTTCGAGTCGTAGCGGCTTTTCCTCATCTCGTTCTTTTAATTCACTTCCACGCCCTGTAAGGAGCCATGGGCACCACCACCACTTCCATTCTTCTTCACAGTCTCCTCATAAATATCACCCTTACCAGAACAATACTCGTGATAATGAGGACTTATGGGTCCCTGCACCAAGAAAACCGCTCCCCCCTCCAGCATTTAACAATGACATGTATTTGGAGCCTGTTGAAATGAGAGCATAGACCAAAGACTGGACTCGGTTGATTTTGTGATTCTTTCCCGCCAGGGAATTTGTTGACTTTTTTTTTTTAACTGATTCAGTCTGATTATTTTATTCCAGTTTTCTGACCATTGTCATTAATGTCAGTGATGGTGTTTTAATCAGGTGGGATTGTGGTTCAAAGATTGGAGGGTATAAATGAATTGTGGTATAAAAGACTTCGTCTTTTTTGTCGTTTTTTTGTTTTGTTTTGTTTTGTTTTGTTTATTTTATGTGAAAAAAACCTGAAGTCATCCTTCATATTATTACCGCAAGAGAAATAATTCTTGAAAATGAGTTGAAACACAAATTAATTACTTTTGAAGATCTAAGTTATAATCATGTGCCAATGCATGTCACTTTTCTTATTGAATTTGTAAAGTATGTACAAAATGATGTGATGTGACAATTTATTACACTTGTACTCCTGAGCAATTTTTTCTTTTCTTTTCTTGTTTCTCAGATAAATAAATAATAAAAAAAAATTCTCTTCTGTAATTGATGAGAGTGAAGAATGAAAATACTAAGGAAAATTCTTGGTGATAGCTCCAAAGTTAGTTGCTTAACAATTAAGACTGTTGGTGTGGGTGTAGATGTGAAAAATAAGAGACTCAGAAAAGGGCAAAGAAAGGTTTAAATTAAACATGTCAACTTGGTGAAAGAATTTAAAAAACAAAAACTTTGATAAATTCTAGATTTTTGTATATGTAGTCATGTTTCCCCTAGAATATTACACAAAACAAAGTCTTTTTTGTCTTTTTTTTTTTTTTTAATCATTGAAGCGAATGGTCATTCCAAGAGGTGGTTGTATGGAATCTGTGAGGAAAATGGATAGAAAAAAAGAATAACAAAGCAAAACAAGAAATAACATGAATATGTTACAGTTACAGCCTCTACATTTTTCGTTGACGGTTTGAATTAATGTATGTCTCCACAAATTTGATGTAAACCTGTTTTTTGTTGAATTTTCATTGTTCCTCCACGATGAATTTGACAAAAACTATGTTGGTGAAGCCAATCTCTGACCAAAATTTTTCGCTCAGTCTTTTTTTAAACATAGTATGATATGTTGAATGCTGAATGATTGAGGAAAAGAGGTTCATTTTGATTGGTGCATGTATATTATATATGAGAATGATATAGGATAAAAAGAAAATCAAAAACAATATGAACTTGTGCAATATGTTGATGTTATCCTTCCATTTTTGAAGTTTCCTGTTGTTTTGTTGTTGTTGAGTTTGTTTGCTTTGGGTTTTGGGGTTTTTTTGTTGTTGTTGTTGTTTTTTTGGTTTTTGTTTTGTGTTTTGTTTTTGTTTTTTTGGAAAGGGGAGGGTTTTTATGTTTTTTGTTTTTATTGTTTTGATTTTTGTTCTTTTTGCTTTTGGCTTTTTTTTT